>VZSZ01009513.1:167542-213268 GCA_013398815.1 Ibidorhyncha struthersii
GCTGCTCCTCATAAGCCTTGTTCTCTAGACCCCTCACCAGCTTCATTGCCCTTATCTGGACACACTCCAGCACCTCAATGTCTTTCTTGTAGTGGGGGTCCCAACACTGAACACAGTACTCAAGGTGTGGCCTCACCAGTGCCAAGTACAGTGGGGGTCAATCACTTCCCTAGTCCTGCTGGCCACACTATTTCTTATACAAGCCAGGATGCTACTGGCTTTCTTGGCCACCTGGGCACACTGCTGGCTCACATTCAGTTGGCTGTTGACCCACACCACCAGGTCCTTTTCAGCCAGGCAGCTTTCCAGCCACTCTGCCCCAAGCCTGTAGTGCTGCATGGGGCGGTTGTGACCCAAGTGCAGGACCCGGCACTTGTTGAACCTCATACCATTGGCCTTGGCCCATCGATCCAGCCTGTCCAGATCCCTCTGTAGAGCCATCTTCCCCTCAAGCAGATCAACATTCCCACCCAACTTGGTGTTGTCTGCAATCTTACTGAGCATGCACTCGATCCCCAGGTCGTTGATAAAGATATTAAAGAGAACAGGCCCCAGTACTGAGCCCTGGGGAACACCACTTGGCTGCCAACTGGATATAACTCCACTCACCATAACTCTTTGGGCTGGGCTGTCCAGCCAGAGTGAGAGGAAAAAGCATTACTGCAAAACCATCATTTTGCTTTGCAAATTTACACCTCTGAGAGCATGTTGGGGTTTGATAAAGGAGGAAGAGGTCAGATATTAGCATAGTGGTAATGAGGAGTACACTTGTCAGTGTTTACATACCCTAAGTCACCCTTAGGAGGCCTTCCATAATTTAAAGTGAGGCACTTATCTCTCAAAAGTGTGTGTCAAGACTACGAACTGATAAGGCATATCTTATTTTAATGGGCAGCAAATAAAATTGCTATCAATTAATTAGCTCACTAGGTTTCCTTTTAGTTAGAGATAAATTTTTCCAAGAATAAAGTGCTAAATATTACCAATGAAAATAAAAATATTCTGACAAAAGATCAGCCTTTCAGTAAAACCACAGCAAGCTGAACAGCTATGATTGTGCCGGTGCGTGTTTGCCTGACAGAAAAAAATAAAATATATAATAACTGCACAATCATTACCTAAGAAAACATGAATTTTCAGTAATGGCACAAACATACTTCCCTTTGATCTACTATGGTAGATACGATTTTACTAACTACAGAAATGTCCTGAACAAAGCATACTCATATAATTTGTTTCACGTAACAGCAACATCAAAAGATCACAGTGCTCCAATTCTCCACCTACTGGCGACTGAACTGAAATTACACTCCCCCTTTCCCCAGCAGTAATTTTTGCTGCTATTACTAGGAAGCTATTTTTTTGTTTTGGCAAACTCTTATTACAACTGTTATCACCGTGCAGAAATACAGGCACACTAGTGCTCGATGTTTATTCTCCTGCAGTGAAGTCCAAAATAGATAGTTGCTATTGATTCCCTCTCCCACAACAACCATCGGTCATGTAAACTGGATGCACACTTTAATGAGCTGTTAGGCTTCTTCTGTCTTGCCTATCACCATCAGCCTTGCGCATGCCAAACAACCACATGACAAGTGAGTTTGCTTAAATGGGGTACGTAAGAACTCAGTCAACATCGGAGAAGGTGCATATGAAACAAAATAACATAGTCCCCTCTCTCCTAGCAGCACTGGCTTAGGCATGCAGGTGAAAATAAAAACCCTAATTTTGCACACAAACTCATATAGATACAGAGCTGTTTTGTAAATAGCTTCATTTTTACATAATCACAGAAGCCATTGCTGTCAAGTTTTAACAATGAAATCAATGTGATGTGTCATATCAGAAACCTGGTGATAACACATAGCTTGCGGAGTGGTGTGGACTATTATGCCAGTGTTTGTGAAAGGCAAATTTTTTGCAGTTTTTCAGGAAGGCAGATGACTAGCCTGGAAGCATTACAAACATGAAAAATGACTGCTTTCACTTTGAAATACTTTGAGACATGTAGGAACAAGGAAATATAAAGCAAGGGGCACAGCCTTGGTACTGTGCCTGGAATACGGTGCATGTGACATTGACTTTTAAAGGTTCCACAA
Organism: Ibidorhyncha struthersii; assembly: GCA_013398815.1. Taxonomy (NCBI): domain Eukaryota; kingdom Metazoa; phylum Chordata; class Aves; order Charadriiformes; family Charadriidae; genus Ibidorhyncha; species Ibidorhyncha struthersii. Next base: position 169,642 of record VZSZ01009513.1, read on the forward strand.
GAATTTTACAGACCGGTAAGAACAGAAGGAGTGGATGTAAAGATATAATATAAAGTACTGGGGAACAGCCAACACAGCATTTGCAAAGGGAAGTCATGCTTCATTATGCAGCATGTGTTCTTTGAAGGGGTTTATGACCATGTAGATAAGGAAGATCCATTCATCTACTCTACTGAATTTCCACTTGGATTTCCAAAATAATTCTGAATATGTTCCTGATAAAAGAAAAAAACAGTAGGACAAAAAAGGAAAATACGTGCCCAGATACAATATTGATTAAAAAAACAGGACAAGGAAAGGTTTCGCATTGGAAAGAAACCACCCATAAAATCAAAGATCTTTTCTGGGAACGATACTCTTAAACATTTTCATAAATGATCAAGAAAAAGAGATGTGTGACGAACTCACCTGAAGTTTGTTGATGATACTACATTCTACTGGGTAATAAATGAAGACAAACTGCAAAAACCTGCAGAAAGATCTTACCAGATTGAGTGGGAATGTAGAAATTCAGTGCATATACGTGGAAAGTGATACAAGTGGGGGAAAAAAAATCCCTAAATTTACACACAAAAAGATGGCCTCTAAGCTAATGACTACTACTTAGCAGCTAGATCCTACAGCTATTGTCATTCCAGGAAAATGTCAGCTGAGTGACCAGCAGTGTTAGGATTTATCAGGAATGGAATAAAGAACAAGACAGCACTTCCTTAGGTCACTAATTGAATAAATGGTCCACCTGCATCAGGTACATTGCATGCAGGTTTGCTCCACCATCTCAAAGTGATTCAGTAGAAGTAGAAAAGGGCAGTGAGGATGATCGGTGTTCTGAAATGTTTCTACAGAAAAAACCCTATTAAAAAGGCTGGAATTTGTCAACCTGGAAAAGTGATGTTTGAAATTAGGGCACAGAGAGTATGAAAAGCAATCAGTTCTTCACATTGTCATACAGAGTGAGAAGACCATCAAATGAAGCTGCCAGAGCACAGGTTTCAAACAAACAGGAGTCAGTTCTTCATCTAACAGCTCATTAATCTGTGGACATCTTTGCCATCTTGTGGCTGTTAACAGTTTACACGGTTCAACGAGAAAACTGAAAATGTCCATAGGTGAAAATGCATCCTCCCACTGAATATAAAGACACCATTTCTGTCAAATGCAGTCCTTATCCAGGAACCCAGTCTAAGGCAAATGGTTGGAAGCTGAGGGAATATTATGGAAAGTTTCATTGCAAGCTTTCACAATGTTTGCATATTTCCCTAGTCTTAAGGGTTTGGTCATTACTGGAAACAGGATACTAATGTAAGTACACTTGGCCTGAGTCATTTTCAAGTGCAGGAAATTAATGATCTGATGCACATTGTCAATGTTGGTAGCCATCTCCCATTTCAGAACTTTGAAAAAAGAAATATTATTATTATTCCAATACTTGCTGGATTGTTTAGGCAGAACATCTTGAAGAACTTCGGTCAGACTTTTGGAGGCTGCTGGGGTACCCAGCTGGTTACGCATTCCATCCCTAAGGTATCCAACATGCAGATCTGACCTACCTGTGTTTATATCCTGCTTTATGCCTTTTAGGAACTCCAAAGAATGAGATTTTCACAATTTGTTTAATGCATCCAGTTTATCAAATGGTTTTCTCTTCTTATGGCATTAACAATGAAGATTATACTTGATTTTTCTGAAACTGTGATTGCAATTGCGTCTCAACCTGTGGCTGGGATTATTACAGTCAGTCACAAACTAATAAAATAACACAGTGCTGTCCCTGTACATGCCAGAAAATCTGCCCAAGAATGACTTTAGACTTGAGCAAAAAAAAAATCACTGAATCAATGTATTAGTTTTCCAAGACCAACAAAGCACTGCAGGGTTCTACCAACATTCATCATCTCATTCAAGACTGCATTTAAATAACAGGGGCACATACCTTCCTTGACAAAGGGTAGATAGTTTTATCAGGGACAACATTATTAGAAATCCTTTGAAAGCAGTGTTAGAGTCTGGGACTGGAACACTCAGGAAAATTTTCTGTTCCCAATTCCATGGACTAACTAAATTAGTTTAAAACTTTTTGCTGCAACTCCAAGGTTTTGATTAGGTTTTCATAGTGCCTAATCTGGGTCACTGAATTTTGGCGCCTAAGTTAGTAAGGTAGTCTTTACAGGCTGTCTGTGCAGTCAGCAGAGAAAGGCAGGCATGTGGTTCAGGTCAAGAGCACAACCTCGGTATCTGATGAGCCCTCTAACACCCAGGCTCTGAAATGAAGACTGGTCTGAAGAAGTCCCTCCCTCCAGTTTAGGACTCCCTCATCTTCAATGCCACTCTTTTGAAGGACTGATGGGAATACTGTTCAGGAACACATTCACAGCACATGACAATGTCACCATGTTTGTAGGGGACTAGCCATGATGCTTCAGCCGAGTCCTGCTTTGCAGTCTGCATTGGGAAAGCCACACTGGTGCATGTGTGTCTTTTCCTCATAGTTTTGACTTGGCATAGACCTCTCAAAGGGGAAATGAAAATAAAAAACAAGCTTTCACTTGGAATACTGACACGCTTTCTGTAGGAAGAAGAAACATAGCTTCAATCTACCTCTTATTCTAAGTCATTTTCATTGGTCTAAGACGACATTTTGTGGGATGATTGAACTCATGGTTGGAAAAGAAAATTCCATGTGAATTTTGTGTAGAGGATCTTTATCATTTGTTTGTCTCAGCAAGATTCTATCTTATTCTGCAGCTCAGCAACTTCAAAATAATTGTCTTCTATCCATTCACTTGGAATTTGGGATGGCACTTATTGTGACAGGATGAGGATTTTTCACTATGAATAAAATCTTTTGTTAACATTTGTGTCCAATAATTCAGGAGCCAGCTGCTCTATAAATAATATCAAATCATCTTCACCATCTGAAAGACCACGTAATCTAATATTAGTCTTGTGGCTTCACCGCAGAGAATTTTATTCACCTTTGAAAGGCTACTAGCAGTTTGAGATAAAAAGTCTATTTTTGAATCCTCCTATTTCATAGTGTTTCCAGCTTTAAAGGTTTTGGTATATACCACATCTGTCCAAGTTTCCACATTTGATAAATGTAGTCTTGCAAAATCCATTTACCATCCAAAGCTGTTACAGCACTTGTCCACATTAAAATGTTCTCTTAATCTATTTCATCAATAAATTACTGAAATGGCTCTTTTTAGGCTTCAGTCACAGGAGAAATGGCTAAACGACCACAGAGAAAAAGATTGCTTTATATTTATTTTCCCTTCTCTCTATAAGATGATGTCATTCAGTATGCTCAGGCCAAATTTTGGTTCTCATTACCCTTCAATCTGTCAGAGGCCAGAGTCTAGGTAAAACATCTGAACAAATGACCAAACTTTCCATAATACTCAAAAGTGACAACTATCACAGTGAAGTCACATCATAAAAGAGGCTCAAGAGCATTGCACTTGCTGCCACACGAAATTTGCCTGTCAGGGAAGACAAAGGAATATTAATAGCTTTTGCTGTGTGCTTAATGAAATACTTCCCAGACTACTTGAAAACGCCTTTATTAAGAACAATGACCTTTTTCCTGAGATTAATGATATGGTTTTAATACAGAAGACCTTATAAAGTGAAGTTTGTTCTATTTTTGTTACTCTAGACAACAGAACCTATAATAGCAATGATTCAAATATAAGCAATTTCTAGACATAAAATATGACTGCAACTATCATTCAAACAAATTACCTCCAAAGGTACCAGAAATCACAAGCATAGTTCTTGGTCTGAAGAACATACCAGTATAAATTCATTGTGATGCAGTGGGGTCTTAAAACAGAAAATTGTTAAGAAGTGAGAGAAAGGACATCAACAACAATCGGCTCACAAAGGTACCTTGGAGAACTCTATGTCAGTATTGATGTTAGTTTTGTGTAGCTATCTCTTCTTTTGCTTCTCACAGTCAGGAAAGAGGAAATGAGGGACAATTTATTATGATTATTTTACAAAATGTTTGGGAGTGATCATATAGAAGAGCCTGCAGACTCTGTGACCATGTTTCAGCTAGAAGCATAGGGAAAAAAGGTGATAAGGGTAAAAAACATTAAACACAGGACTGAGACTGAAAATAACAGTTGAAAAGAGGGAGAATGCAAAGACTTGCTAAAGATGTACAAAGGATCATTTCTTTTCTTTCATCAGCTCTCTCTAGCAATAGTTTTATTTTCCACTGGGCTTTTCAGTCGGTCTTGAAATTTTTACTATCATATTTGCACGGAGAGTGTCAGTCCGTCCTCAGTTAATGACCATTAAGTACCATAGTAGCAACATACTACTGCACGACAAAATAGTTCAGCTGAACTATCACCATAAAAGCTGTCCTAAAACTCTTTGCAAGATGGCTACCTGCAATATATCAGTTGCACAACAGGCATTTACCACAGCTCTAGAGAATTTACGAAAGTGTGAAAAAACAGTGCAGAAGTATCTTTTTTTTCTGTACTATTAATAGTGGTAATATGAAACCATTTCAGTAAAGCTATTTGGCAGCTATACTACCATACTCAAACCTGTGCTATTAGATACTTTTCTTTATATTTAATTACTTGCTGTTACCTAGCTTCCTTCTCAGTTTCTTTCCTCTCCTAACCAAATTCATCGTTAAAGCTGAGTGACTCAGCTGCTTCACTGAAAAAACTGTGTCCCTGACGTACATCTTGTCCTGTAAAAATAAACTACGATGATAAATATTGCTATTTAATACAAAGCTTTGTGAACTAGGAGGCTTTTGATCGGAGTAATACCTTCCACTCATTTACCAGAAAGCTATCCAATGTTTCTTATAATCTCCCCTCTTTCCATGCCCCAAATTTCTGACTTTCAAATTACATTGAGAATTGCCCTGTGGTTGCTAACAAGGTTGATCACAAGCCAGGGCCTTATTCTTTGCACACAGGAATACAGATTAGTTCGGTCTGCCTACGCAGGCAAGCACTGGTCAAGACTTTCACTTAATCTCCTGTGACGTGAATGAAGAAACACACTAAATTAGCTGTGTGGAATGATTGAATCACTACAGTCGAATGATCAAATGCCAGCACGAAGCTGCCATAGAAGCTCAGGCCACTAATGAGACTTTTCTGCTTTACTGAATCACTTAGTTTGGGTTTCAGGTCTTTTTTCTAAGCGTTGTTCAGAAGCAGGAACTGAGCTCACCTGAAGAAAGAAGAAAATGCACAATTGCTGTTTGTTGTCTTTTAAATCAAATTCAATGCTTTTAAAACAAGTACTAAGAGTTCACTTTTTCAACATGTTTCAAACTGCATCAGAAAATTGGATCATTTGCTTTTAATCTACCGAGGTAGCTCCTTGCAAAGCCGCTTTTTAATTTCACGTTGCCACAAAACAAACAGAACAAGCTGTTGCTTAATGTTAGTACAGAATGTAAGTACTTGAAAGTGCTTCTGGAGAAAGAAATTGAGATGCTAAAATAAGCACCATTTAATTCCAAATGCTAAAGTTTTGCATAAGGATATAATAACTACAGAAACAAACAACCAAAATTTCCAAAATAAATAAAGGATGCATGTGAAAATGTTGAGAATCTAACCTAGAATTTCTTGATAAAACATTTGATAGTGGAGCCTTTAACTCAAGTTGGCTATGCAAAAACTGAAGCAATCCAAGAGATTTAATCCCTTTTTAAAATCATGGCCAACTTTATATTTACAATCACCATGGAGATGTAGCCTAAAGGATCTAATTCCATTTGAGTTAGCAATATCGGGGAGAAAAATTGCCTATTTTACTTTCTCCGAATTATCATAAATGCATTCACAAGTTCTTCAGTGCATTATTTCAATTTGATATGCTTGCTCAGTAAATAAATCTCTCCCTTATGGAGTTTCTTCTGAACATTAGTTAACAGCAAAAGAGAGTGCTTCTCCTTTAGGAACATCAGATATCAGGACTAATCATGATGACTTAAATGCTCATGATGTGGAAAGATTTTAATGCCGTCCTTAAGGATATATCTGTGACTTTTTACAGAAGACACAGTAACTGGGAAAACTTCATACTTTAGAACATCAGAATTTTAAATGATCCAGTAAACCTCTTTCACTATTAGAAAGACCAGCATTTCAGTGACACTCAGCCTAGCCTTAAACACATAATGAAACTCAGTTCAATTTGAAACAGGGAAGATACTATATACTAAACCATGGATGCCCAAGTGGAACTCTGAAAAGTCTTTAAATGCAACTGCGTTATTAGGTGTGCAATGGCATCTCAGTCTGATGGGGACTAGGCTGGTTCAGGGAGAGCAGGCTAAAGGCAAATTTATATCATCAGATCCCAGCTTCTGTTGCAAATGGGGATGACAGTTCCTATCTACTTTACTACAGACTGAGAGCTCCTTAGTGTAGCAATACTCATGAACTCTGCTAAATTTAATTTCTATTTCCATTTGACAACAGGCAGGGAAGCACCATGTCAGTCAGCTTTTAATAGCCATTACCTTCCACGTTGTAAAAAGTCATTCTAGATTTTAATTTATTTTCCAAGGCTATTTCAGGAAACTTTCAAGATGGAATACATTAAACTAAGTGGAATAAACAGTGCTGAATTGCATATGAAGGGTTAGTGTGGCAATAAAAGGGAATTGGTGCCAATGAAGGCATCAGTCATAGCCCCATGGTTTTGGGGGAGTGACACAGAGGGGGAGTTAGGAAGTAAAGTTCTAGCATGACCGAACCCATAATTTGCCCCATTTCGGGTTTCTGGCTACGTTTACTATTAGCAGGAGTGGTGGCTCCCATCTGGTCCTATCACGCCAGAAGTTTGCTTCCCTTGGACAGCAGGACATGGCAAGCGGGGCAGGACGTGGCAAGCAGGGCAGGAGGAAAGAGGCACTTCTTGGTGTCACCCAGCAGGGTCCTGGGACACAGCTGGAATGCCTTCCCATATCAGGGAAACAAAGGAGTATTTCTATGAATTAGACCTTCTTACCTTCAAGCCACGACAGACACCTAAACCGTACAACGCTGCAGTATTTGTTCCTCAGCATGAATGCCTTAGGCAACACTCCATTACTGAACACAAGGCCTGGCATGGAAGACTGGAAATATAATCACAGCTTGCCGGAAACGCAGTTCTCTGAAATTTGATACAACTTCCTTATTCAACCTTAATGTTATATTCACTGTAAGTCTCTGATATTTTTATTACCTACAGCAGTAAACACCATAAATCTTGACAGCTTCGTAGTAAGAAATACCACTCTGAGAAGTAGTTTCTGTTCTGATGACATCACTGTTGTCACGATACAAGAACTTTGTGAAATATATGATCAGAATAGCTACATACTGTGCTTTAAAACATGAAAAACATTCACCAGATGAAATTCAAGGCATCCGTGAGATGTACTTTTACAACTCTATCTTAATTTATAACAATTGAGTTACTGACCTAAAATATTCAGAAGTTGTATGTGACAAACTAGTTTTTTCTTTTCTGGGTAAAAATTGTTCCACTGTAATTGACATATGCTGAAGTATACAGTGTTTTTAATTCAGATGTTCTATGTAAACAGCAGAGGTAACGTAAATGGAAGGATCTTTAGAATACAGGACTGTCACCAAGAACACTATGTTAGTTCAAGGTCTCTCCGAGTTTCTCTCTAGAATAACTTTCAAAGTTTGATGTCATAAATCTGAATCCCTGCAGTACTTTCTCTCTCAGTCACTGCATGTTTCTCATGAAGCTTTAACTGCAGCCTCGCAATGCCCAATATTACTCCTTGCCTATCTCTGAAATATTATTGAGCATACTAGTATATGCGAAGGAGAACATAAGAACATAATAACAACTTTTGCCAAAGAGACAAAAAAAGAGAAAACTGAAGTTTAGGATTTTATCACAAATGACATTTTTAAAGACTTGCTAAAAGAAAACCCAAAACTATACAAGTTTAATGCCTTTTAAAAGAGGAAATGTACGTAGTTGTTAAACTAGAAGAATGGAATTGACATAATCTGGGTTAATAATGTGAAGGTCTTATTTTATATGACTGTGCAAATTACTTCTCATCTCTCTGCTCCACTTTTGCCCTCTGTAAAATAGGATGACAACCCCTTTTTTGAAAAACAGAAGTATTGAGCCATAATTCTTTCAAGATGCAAAAGCACACATGGCCCTAAGATAAGAAAGATGCATCTACAGCATGTCCTTAACCACTTTTCTTTCTTTTTTGAACTGGGATGTGTGAATGCTTTCCTAAACTATGACCTTAAGAATCTTATGAGAAGAGACACTACTATGTGCACATTTAATTTTTTAAAATAACTAATCATATTTATGTTCTTCCATCTTATAAGGGCAAAGAAGCTAGCAGCATTTCAACTTGAAACTATTTATGTAAAAATAAAATCTGTACAGCTCAGGCTTGTAGTTTTGCTGAGTTTGTGGACTGCACAGTACAAATTGATACAGCGCATATTGAGAAGTAAACGTAGCCACAGGTGAAGAGCTCATACTGCTTATACAGGTGATGTGAGTTGACTGCATGCTTTTTTCACGGTAACAACAACAGTAACATTGGAATGTCTGTAGAAGCAACAGTAATTACAAAGATAGGTGCCAACAATGCAGCAGTTTTCCAATAATTTTGCAGCATACTTATGTCATCGCATAAATCAGATCTTGTAGCTGTCTTTGCTGAAAAGTACATTTATGCAGAGTTACCTCTTTATTTATTCCTTATTCTGCACATGGTGAAGTCTTATCTACTTGACACAGGTGCCCCAATTCCATTCCTATACCTACTTTTTAATTTGTAATAGTGTCCAGAGCTCTGGATTACAGACTACAACACTAACATATCTGTCATACATGCAGACAGAAAGTCTCAGTTTCAGTATCTAAGTGTCAACAACTACTCTTGAACCCCCAGAAACACATGAACAATCCTGTTTCCCAAATAAGAAGGAAATCCAAATGACTCAACTCCTACCATGACCTAGAAGAAGGGAATTCCTGACTCAGCCTGTCAAGCAGACTGTCTGGTAATTCTTAATTTTTTTACTGGCTTTTACCATTCTTTTGCTCACTTCTCTCCCATATTAAGAACCTGGAGTAAACTGACATGAATCTCTACGCTGGTCATACCACAGGTTCACACAGTTCACTTGGACTCCTGTCTCATACCAGTGACTAGGAATAGATGCTATGTGATACACTTTACTTTTGTATTGCACCATTGCAATCACATATATCATTTTCACTTTTTAAAAGGATTTTTAAACCACTTAATAGAGAAATTGCCTGTCTTCCTTGTCTTCTCTCTTCTCGAGACTATAGGGCTAAATTCACCTAACGTTTGTACTGAAAGCCTGGCTCAGGACTGGATGCTGCAGACTGTCAAGTGGGAGGTGCATTAAAAGATTCACCTGGTCATCTCAAGAGATCCTTAAAACTGTGGCAGAATTACTGAAATCCTCTAGTGGAACATGACTGAACTATAATTTGTAATATTACCAATCTTTGCAAGTATATCTAGAGATTATGTTCAAATAACAGCATTTTCGTATGGTTTCATGCATCCTATCCAGAGAATTCTTGCATTAGCTCAAACCTATTCCCTAAGCAGATCTCTTTCTGCCTGAAATGCACGTTCTGCTTGGCTACACAGTATGGAAGGTAGAAAAAAGTACCACTTTGCCTTGTGGCCAGGAAAATGGTTGGAGTTCTGTACAGAAAAAAAAAAAACAAAATAAATATGGTGATAACTTACAGTGCATCTCAACCTCTTAGAAACATTCCATTTATTTCAGCAATCCTTTTGCTCTATTCCATATAAACCATACATAAATCTATTATAAACCCATATAAATCTATTCCATATACAACTTGAAAGAATAAATCCCATTCCTCTGACAGAACTTCACTGAGGACAAAGAATCAAGAACTGTGCCAGAGAACAGGTAAACAATTTCATGCAAAATATGGTTGTATTCACTCTGCATTTCACATAGCAGTGTGCTTGCAACTGCCACTGATGGCAGTCAATGGAAGCCTTTATTTTGAAGAGAAAAACCGTGGTAGGATGTAAACAACTTTGAAAAACCTCAGACCTGTTTTTTCATATATTTGAAACAGGTCTCTTACTCCTTTACAATATCTAACACTAACCTTTTTGTGTGTGATGCATTTGCATACAATGATGAATGTTCTTCATGTAATAAGGAGAAAAGTGCAGGAAGAAAGTGGGAAGAGGAGTCTGGACACTGGCAGAGGAGATAAGATGGAGAACAGGAGCATGAAAAAAGCTGACAGTGGAAGCCAGGGTGGGCACAAAGGTTTGGAGAAGACTAAGGATCAAACAGAAAGTAGAAGTAAGAAATAGAGATGTGGAGTAGCAGAGAAAGGTGAAAATTTGCTTACTGGGCTATACTAACAAGCATAGCCAGCAGGTTAAGGAAAGTGGTCTATTTGGCACTTGTGAGACCACATCACAAGAACCATGTCTGGTTTTGGGCTTCCCAGAAAGAAATTAATATGTTGGATCAAGTCTAGCAGAGAGCTACCAAGATGACTAGGGGCCTGGCGGAGATGACATACAAGGTGACTCTGAAGGAACCAGCTTCCTCAGTCTTAAGATGAGAAGGCTAAGGATGGATATTACAGTAGTAGTCAACTAACCAGTGGGAAGGTGTAGAGAAGAGAGAGCCAGTCTCTGCTCAGTGGTGTTCAGTGAAAGGTTGCAAGGTAACAGATACAAGTTGTGACAAAGGATATTCCAACTAAATTTTAGGAAAAACATGTTAACTGTGGACACTGGTGGTCAAACCCTGGATCGGGTTTGCCCAGAAAGGCTGTAGAACCTCCACTCTTGGAGAAGCTTAAAACCTGCCTATGCAAAGCCCTGAGCAACCTACTCAGCCTTGGAAATTGGCTCTATCTTTGAAGTTGGCATCACTTTGCGGGCCAGACTATTTGGACCAGATGACCTCCAGAGGTCCTTTCCCACCTAACTAGTTCTGTGATTCTGTGAATCTGAAATGAGGATTAGACCCTGAGGACATAAAGTCAGAAGACAGCAAATGAGTAGCCAGAAGACCATATTCTACGCAGCCTAAAAGTGAAGAAAATTTTCTAGAAGCTCAACACTTCTGCAACCAAATATCTGCAAAACTTTGTGACAAAACATGTGTCTCATCCCCCCTCTAGTGGCTAGTACACATAGGACAACTCACTGCTAAAGCCACTTTGCAAACTCTAGTGGCAAGTACTTGGGAAGAGTGAAAGGCGTTTATCACACATCTGAATATCAATACATTCTGACATCATGGAATTAGGGAGGTTTGTTTTCAATTACTTTTTATTTTTTTTTAAGTTAGCAAATGGCATGTGACATACATTCGGAGCATTTATCTCCCTCTGTCCCTAAAGCCACCTTAAATGTGCTTTTTCTTGATTTTGCACTCGTTTTTTCTTCTCTTTTCGAATGCTTTTTGCATGTTCTATATTTATGCATATATGCCCATGCATATATACATATGTGATTATTGTTCTGGGCATGTGCATAATTTTTGTGGTTGTATATATATTCATATGCATATTTCCTTAGTGGACTAAGTTGATAAAGCATTTCCAAGATCCATTTCTTCAGACAAGGTCACCTAAAGTCATCTTTTACATCTATGAATGAATAAAAATGTCTACGCTTCAAAGATACTTGTGCAATTACCAATTATGTCAAAGTAGTTCATGTATTCAGATCAGAAAAAAATATATCATGCTTCTGTGTCCAAGCATGAAAGGGAGTATGTACAATAAATACTATAAAAAATTTATATTTACATGCTTTGTCAAGAATTTTGAGAAATGTGGTATAATCTATTGCAACTTAAAGACAAAATATGAAGAAAATAATAAAACTGCTTATAAGTGGGAATACTATACAAATATTTACTTACAGAGCTACTGGTCATATTTTCCATACGTCAAATAGTGAAGGAAATATAGAAACACTATTGATGCTAATTATGCAAATATCTTATAGCCAGGACAAATAAAGAGGCCAAAATGAAACATTTAAAATATTATTCACAAAAAATTATGTCTAGCTACTGGGTAAAGGGATATGAATTTTTATACAGATGAGAGAACAAGAGAATGTTTTCCAAATATTTTAATGATAGTAAATGCAATTAAATCAGTAGAGTTCATAGAAAACTATATTACTGAGGAAAAGATGCAAACGGTGCTAATTTTTACCATAGTTTCAGCTATGGTAAGACAACTGACACTATCAGACTGCTTAGCCTCTAGCATACCAAAAACATCTTTCTTTGCATCTGAACAGCAACAGTAAGACAGCACTTACCACACAGCATATCAAACACCAGTTCTTCACCCGATAAGCTGGACATGCCTTCGTGCAGCTCTTTTGTATGGGTAAGTGATATCTACCAGAAATAAATAGCACATGCAGAAGCTTAACAAGCCATTTTGCAAGCGTTTCCTAACCGCAGTCTTGTATATTCAAAACTGGGCAGTTTTAATTTAGGTAGCAGTCTGTCAAATGGTTCTATATGTAATGTTAGTTTTAAGCATACAAAGACCTAACAATTACAATGAGGCAAATCACCTGCTTAAGATGAACATGTGCCAACCATGTATAGAGTGGAGCCATGTACGTTTCATTCAGTAGCAGACAGAGGAAACCTGTTATAACCAAAAGGACAGAAAGCACTTGTTTCCACAGCATGGAATGAAAAAAAGCACCTTTGACCACCTGCCAGTACTGATAGTCCTATTGTCCTACCTCCAACAGCTGCTATTATTATTTCAAAGTACCAAAAACGTACTAGGCATTACAGAGAAAACAGTAAAAACTGCAGCCAGTGTCCAGAAGTTTAAACAATCACAGTTACACCTATCGCTACAGATAATAGCATTTAACAATAGGGTGGAAGAAGGCTGCTGGTGGATGCAGTTTACAAGAGTAGAATTACGAGGCAATGCCTTTATTAGGTTGCTTTTGAAATCTGCTTCCATTAATCAATTGTTCTAAACGTATCTGCATTATTTCCTCTACAGAAGCCACAAAATATGCTGTTCTTGGTCAGACAGTGTCGCCCAGGTACATTGTCTACACTTCAGTCTTGCACACCTGAAAGAAATGTGGCAGTACAGCTTAAATTGGCAACACTAATCTCGCAAGTTGGCATTCTAAGTTGGGCTCCCGTAATAGAAAATGGAGAGAAACAGGCATCTCTACATTCTCTAAATTATGGAAGTGCTTTAAAATGGGAAGAATCATCCTTTGTGAATGTCTTTTTGTCACCACTGCCTACAGAGACACCTTAAACAACTAGCTTTGATTAGACACTTAGTTCTCAGCTCAAGTTAAATATATTTTCCACTTTCATTTTCAGACTTCAGATCTAGATCACAGAATCATAGAATGGTTTGTGTTGGAAGACACCTTAAAGATCATCTGGTTCCAACCCCCCTGCCCTGGGCAGGGACACCTCTCACTAGACCAGGTTGCTCAAAGCCCCATCCAACCTGGCATTGAACACTTCTAGTGATGAGGCATCCACAACTTCTTTGGACAACCTGTTCCAGGGTCTCACCACCCTCATAGTAAAGAATTTCTTCCTAATATCTAATCTAAATTGACTCTCTTTCAGTTTAAAACCGCTACCCCTTGTCCCCTCATAGACACGGATATTGGATTCATCAAGATACAACTGGTTTAGCACCAGCTAAAAAAAAGGATAAATAGGCTATGCTAGAAGGTAAGCCTTTCCATAAGCCTGTGAAAAGCCCCAAAGAAAAGCATATGAATCAATCCTGTTTTAACAGCCATAACAGCATGCCAGAATTCCAGTTACAAAAACTGGCGGAAATTTAGTACCACCAATGCAATGCTGGTGTTTGCCAAGGAAAGGGACACCTTTCTCATACTCCCACAGACTCCAGGAAAAGAGATTGATTGGAAAATAAGGAACAAAGAAATCCAGTGAATATTTACTAATTTAACCAGAACAAAAACATATTCGCCAAATAATATGGTACCCTGAACATCGGCAAGCACCTCAGAAAATATATTGCATGAAAATAATTTTTCACATGTGCCGAAAAAAGAAACAGAGCATTCTTAGGGCAAAAAGTTTATGTAACAGGGCATAAACTGAGGAGTCACGTTCCAGAGGAACACTTTCTGCAAGATTTGTTCTTGCATTTTTCTTCTAAAACGGCACAATTTTCCTTAAGTTGTACAGTTCCAGGATACAAAATGAAACAAAATGATTCAGATGATAATTGGCTGAGTCACAGACTGTTAAATATTTGAGGATATGAAAATGGTTCTTTTCCATAAATGATGATGGCCAATTTAAATACCATATTTTTAGGTTCTGAAATACAGTTCCATTAACAATCATTTATTGAAAAACAACAACTCGTACTATTCCATGGACTGATCTTGACCTTTTGTATTATACAGTTCAGGACCTGCTTGGCCATCCTTGGGGTAAGTTACATTTGCTAAACTAACCCCTTGCAGCTGGAACTTCTCCAGCTCTCAGTGATTAGTCTAATTAGGATTGCACTGGGTACTGTTTACCAAACCTTTCAGTAAAATGAGCTTGCTTGATCAAATGATACAAAACGAAAAACTGTGTGTGTGGCACTACTTTGCTCTAAAGTACTGTTTTAGGAAGTACATGCAAAAAAGCAAATCTACCTGTGAATTCAGTTCATCAGTTTGGAAGGTTTCAAGAGCACACCAGTAATATGTTTTTGCAAATGAATCAGTGTTGAGCTTTGTCACTTTACTGACCCAATGTGGGATCTAAAAAATGCTGCGTAACTATCAGCATAATAATATCCTATAAATAAGTTGAACTAAAATATGACACTATCTGTAGTAAAAAATGCTTAAAATGAAAAAACAAAGGGCACAGAATGGAAAAGATAAGTCACTTCCAAGTATGACTTAATGAACAGAAATACTGAAAAAAATATTTTTTAAATGGTGAAATTTAAGATAATGATAAAGAAAAAGGAAACTGGATTTCATTTCATGCTATTCTGTATTGATGAATAATTCTCTGAGTTTCCCTTGTGGAAAAACGATACAACTCTAATAGAATGATTCATAGCACTAAACCGTTTTCCTTAGCAAACACCATGTACATTAGAAGGACTTGCTAGAGAAGAATGTTTATTTGGAAGATTTATTACTGTAAGATTATGGTAAAATGATCTGGATGGCTCAGTGTATGAAATCTTGTCATCCTAGCACAAGTACTTCCCACTTCCAAGAGGCAGATGCACTTTTGAAACCAGGCAATAGAGCTCAAATTCTGAAGCCACAGAGATAGTCTGCACAGGCTCAAGTTGACTTGTCAACAGGCAGTAAAATTGCAGTAAGTGTGTATTGTTAACCCCACATCGAGCAATACATGCTGGCATGAGCAGTGGAAGAGGTCCACTTATTTATTGAATTGAAGGAGGCACTGCAATAGCAATAGCAAAGCAAGCGTACGGGGAGGTAAGGGAAGGAAGAAAAGAAAGCACTCCTACATTTTTAGTGTGGCTGTTAGAGGTTTGTTTACCAAAAGAAAAAAATAGATCTCTTCCTATGACCAGTATAAATATACCAGAAAATAACTAAAGGAAAGCAATCTTGCTGAGAAAATTGCACATACAGTATAGGGCACATGAACTTAAAAATAAGGGTTTTGCGTATCAGATTCTCAAACTACCCCATGAAAATATTTCCTATCTAACCCCATGAAACAGATGGATTAAAAAATAACAACATAAGCTATAGCTTAAATAGTATCTGTCGGAGCTGCAAAGGTAGCATAATTGACTATATGAACAGTTACATATACTGGTTCAGTTTAGGTTGCATCACCATAAAAAATACAAAGCGTATCAGAAAACCCAGTGGGTGATAACTGTTTTTACATGACCCAGGAGGCAAGCCACATGGCATAATAACTTCAGCAGTGAGCCCACTGGTGACACTGAAAGGAAATCCAGGCACCAACTGGCTTACTAGCCAACGTGGTTCACAGACGCCACCTGCTGCCTTCCCCACCCCTTCTCTGCCTTGTTTTCCCCCAAAAGACTCTGTATACAAAGCAGGATTCTCATGGCAGACCATCACCCGACTGCAGGCACATTGGGCAACACATGGGGAGCACAGTGCCAGGACACAGCTTGCAAGGAGCGCCTTTCTACCAGAGCTCTTCTGACAGCAGAATCACAGCACAAACAGTGCAGCCTCCCTCCAGCCCAGCAGCCTGAATGGCAGACCATGGTCCAGGCTGAGCACCCTGGGCTAGCAGACAAGATCTCAGAGCTACAGACTAGCTAATGGCTAAGGAGATGCCACAGGTATTCAAAGGACAGCTCCAGCTGCAGCCCTAAGTCCATCTTCCAAGCCTCCATCATCTTGCTGATGAGATGTTGTACAGGTCCTAAGAGGAGAGCTTAGACGAGGAGGCAGTTCTGGAGGCTTGGCAACCTGGTAGGAGTACAGCTTGTACATTAGGGACGAGAAGCAGGGCAGGCAATACAGAGTTAGAGCAGCCGGAAGGTGGGAGGATGTGGAGTTGGTTGAAGAAGCAGGAATACGGAATGAGGGAGTGGGACTTATGGCAGGAATAGTGGAAGAGCTTATTTTGGATCGCTGTAGGGAATCATCAGGAAGCTGTTGCTCTCAAACACATTGCAGCATGGTTTCAAGAGCCCGAAAGTTTGGCAACCCTTACTCTGTACTTTTTACTATAAAATTATTCTTATTCTCTCCTCCTGCCCTAAACTGCTTTGCATCCCACACATCCTCCCAACCCCACTACACTTAGAATACCTTTTGTACACAAACTAGGGAATACAGTCTCCAGGGGCTTACATACCATATCTTTCTGTAATATCAAATAAAACGCAAAAGCAACTGTGCAAATTCAAGCTGTGAATGTGTACTGGTGAAGGCTCCATAGGTATCCCCATGACCACGTGTGCTCATCATCATCCTGGCAGGTGGCAGGGGAACACCACTCTGAAGCAGAACAGTAAACTTGTTTGACTTCACTCTGTGCCGTGCACGTGCACCACATGGGCCCACAATATACAGACAGTCCTACTATACAAGTTAATTAATTTCAGTGGGATTTAAGTGAATATTGTTCATTAGTCTGTCACCTGTGCTTCAGGAATTACCCAGGCGTACCATGTGGTAATAATAAAGCCCCAAATGCCAATATGTTTAAATGACTGGTGCTATCTTAATTATTGCTATTAATGTGAGTGCAACATCACAGGGGTAACCTTCTGCTACACTTAAGAGAAACATGGGCTAAACCCCCAGTGCTCGGGCTTACTTTCTGTATCTGAGGGGAGTAATGATTAAAACTCTTTTGAAGATCACCATCAAAGGCTATTTTGCTATTGATTTATACTGAATGTTAATAATTAAACAGCTGGCATATTTCTCAGCTTCCTCTCATTGAGATCCAATAAAAGGTAATCTATTTATATTCCACTCAAGATCTCTAGTGGTTCTTTACTATCTCAGTATCCAGTAAATACTCACTAAGCTTATTACAGAGCAGGACTAATATTTCACTTGAATTGGTAGGAAAATGGGTTCTTTAGCTCCCAACAATAGCTGTTGCTCAATCTGTAAAGTGGGAAGGAATCTGCATAACATGTGAAGAAGGTACCCAATCCCTTAAACAGCTTCCTTTAAACAGGAATTGGACCTGATTAATGAAAAAAATGTGTATGTTCAGTGGGTGGTAACTTTGATGTAGTTCTTTTATGTATATAAGGGTTAGCTAGAGTGTCTGCATAAAAAAGGAAGCCAATCTGCTTTTATTCAGACATAGCACCATGTGGGCTGAATGTGAAAAACAGAAATGGTATATTAAATGCGATTCAGAGAAGAGACTCATTTTCTTGTTAGTACAAATTATGGGACTAGGGACCAGCTGAAATGTGTAACACAATGCTATGAATCAGTGACGACTGTAAATGTGGGTCTCGGAACAAAAGTTGTTTTTCCTATAGCCAAGGATTACGGTGACATATTTGTTTCTACCATCCTCACGGAAGAGCTGGAAACACCTGTGAGAGAAGTGACTGATCCCCCGTGAAGTTCCAGCCCTTCCCACACTCCTCCTTCCTAACGCTGGCACAGTACATATAAGATTGCCCTTAAAATCTGATCATTCAGGGGTCTACAATAATTGTGACATTAAAACCAACCCACGTTTGATATCAAAGGTATGTTCTTCCTTCAGCCTTTATGTCCTTGTTTATCCCCATTCTGGGGCAGAATGCCAGGGGACCAATTGCAGTAGAAAATTTGTGTACTTTTCCTAGATGAAATTTACATTTGTAACTCACTACACAGCTCATAAAAGGAACAGCTGCTTAAAATCGAAAATAACATCATCAGTTTCTGCTAGATTAAAAAGAAAAAAAAAAGAAGTAGCAATTTGTTACATTTAAATTTCACAGGGGTTACTGCATTTTATTAGAAGAGGTCCAGTATGAAGCACCTTTGTCATTAAAAATCCACTACTGCAAAGGAAAGAATCCTTTTACAGGGATAACATTTGAGAATAGCTTCCTGATCATTTTGTAATTGGATTTCTAGAAAAACACCACTGAAAAGGAACCAAAAATCTTCATACTTCTCTACAAATTATTTTTTTCTGATTCCACGAAAAAGTGGAAATGAAGACGACCATCCTGAAGAAGCAGTCTTCATAAACTGATCAAACCAATTTCACCTGGAAGACTTGAACTCTCTTACAGAGTTTCTGCCTTTCAAACCCCTTCAACAAGTCTTTGCCTGTATCATTTTTAACAAAGCATCTTGTATGACACAAGCATTTAAGAACGCTAAAAAGAACTAGACAGTAGATAATTCTACTACAATTCAGAAAGGGCAAAATATTTGCAGGAAGCAAATCAACAATTTATGGCTGTGCAAGTGGACTGCCAGTATCACAAGCATGATTTAGACTGTGTCCTTTAGAAAAATGACAGACGGATTTGGGTTTAAAATTACAATTTGCAGTCTATCCTGAAAACAAAATTGCAATACAGTTCTACCTTTTTCTTTCAAAACGTGATCTGTTGATCTTCTTTATTGAAGCAAGAGCAGAAGACATCAAGACACATGCCACTTGTGGGGAGCCTGTGACGGACTGCAGTACATAAAAACATACTCAGGCTAGTAATACTCCAAGTGTGACATTCAGCACATGTAATTTCATCTAACCGTGTTAAGACAAGATGTATCACCACTCTCCAGTGGCTAGAAAAGGGACCCTTACATTGGCTCAGACGATGACCAGTTTTCAGACAGCAAAAACATCCAAATCAAATGGGGAAATGAATCTTGTTTGCAATCACTAACAGCACTTTGTTCATAACCAAACATGCTCCACCACAGGCTTTTCAAGACCACTCACAACTCTGAGTCTCTCAGGGTCTCCAGCATGCACTGAAATTCATGACGTTCAAAGCTGTCACTTTACTTAACTAGATTATTGTCATCTTGCACCTACCTACATCAACAGCCACCCCATGTGGCTACACCACAGAAGTGTAGCCGTGCCTTTCAGGAGAGTTGTCAGATAGGCAAAACAGTGAAAATAATTTATTAATTTATTGGTAAAGCTTCATTTTCAAGGAAATATGAAGTTGTTAGCCTTGGTTTTATTCATCCTGTATTTGCATTACAACATGTAGGTCCTTTTAGCACTCTAAACTAGTGAGTGAACCAAGACAACCTGTATACTTCTCACATAGCAACAGCGTGAATATAGCAAACTAAACTAAAGCTAAACTACTACTGAGTTAAAGAATGCTCCTATTGGTCTGAAAGTACTTCACTTCATATGTACCAGCTTCTTAGGTTTATTACTTTGCATCAATTCTGCCTAAGGCCATTAAGTATGCCTTCTGGTCCATAACAGACTGATTTATCATGTCACACAGGGATCTTTATGGTATTAATGACTCTACTGCCAATATCTGGAATTCTGGTAAGCAGAAATATAGGAGATAAATAATAACTATAACATGAAATTTGAGACCTATAAAGCAATACACAGAATTATACTTCCATGTCAAATTCTTCTACTCCATTTTGACAGGCTGAAAACTGTACTGGTGAAAGCTTTTCTCCAAATCAACTGACATGGGTTATTCTACAAAAAACACATGATGCTCTGTTTCATTAATACTCTTAACAGTCCGCTCAAAAGAATCCTGTTGGCATATGGTATTTTTGGGAAATAGGGTCATGGGGGAGGGAACTTCTCCTCTCCCGAGCCCCATAAATCTCTCTCTCTCCCAAGATTTACGCAGGCCAAAGGCAATTATGGCTATTTACATGGAAAGCCAACGCTTACGTATAGTCTCTCAGTTTCTATGGCAGCACAGCTCCTATAAAAACACAGCTCTCCAAGCTCACCAGCATCTCCGCATACTCTCAGCCATCCCCTTAACAGTTAATTTCCCCTCAAAACATGCCAGACCACATAAATTAACGCTGACCCCACCATCGGCGCAGTGAACAGCGAGGCAGTGGGGAACGCTCTCGGTATGAATGGCCGGTGGTTATGCTGCTGCTTCCTGGCCACCCTCCTGCCTCTCACCGGCATCCTCACCGGGACAGCAGAGGGCTTGCCAGGCGAGCAGCGGGGAGAAAAAAACATGCCAAAAAGGACACTTTCATTTATGTCCTGCCGCCTTCTCCTCCTCTGACTGAACTGAAAAATCCATCACCCAGAAAATTAAGATGGAAAAGACTGAAATCACTTCTGCTTTTACTGTTGCTAGGATTACACAATAGAAACATTTCCCAGATAATGGGATTTGTCAGCATCAGCTGAAAAAAATGCCTACTGTGTGATAATATTAGGAAACCAACTACCCCTATAAACAGGAAGCAGCTGACATTATTTTTCAGTTAATTCAATGCCTGAAGCAAAGCTATACATTATTGTTAACTATATAGATAACTGGAGCACTTATACAGAGTTTACTTAAATTTTACATCGCAATTAAAGTGTCTGCTTTACACAGACACCTGTTTAATCTTCTCAATACTACCTTACCCCATTCCCAGGAAGAATTATAGCATTTGCATATCACTAATGGAACACCTAATTGCAGCCAATAAAAGAGAATATATTCTCTAGGGTATCAGAAAGTATCCTGTATGTTTATTAAAAATTAAATGTATTAATGTATAAAAATGCATTACTTCAGTTGAAAGTCCAATGGGAAGGACATTTTTTGAAAAAGAAAAAAAATCTGCTTAGGACAAGAATACTCCTCACCAAAAAATTTAAAAATTTCTTTATGGAAGTTAAGTATCACATCATTATGTGACAGTTTTCCCTTCAGATGCTGAGCCTTGGATTGGCAGGAGACTTGGAAGTTTTGATTAACAACCTACTGGAGCTCTTGGCAATGTGCCTGGGTGTTTCAGATTACTGCTGCTGTAGAAACTCCCCTGGGTGACTGCACTGCTTTTCTTTTTCTCACATTTCTAAAATGTTGGTCTTCAATTTTTATTTTTTTTTGTCCTTTTGCAGTTTGCTCCACTTGGTAGCAACTGCCGCACTACTGTTCTACCCTCGCTCAGTGAACAGCACAGCTACACAAACAGCTATCATTACAGATAACAGGCATCATAAAAGAATTTGCCATATGCCTTGTCAGCTGGCCAAACTGATGACACGATTCTTTTACAGCAGTCTGGGTAGTTCATAGGAGGTATATACATTTCAGGAAGCTGGCAATTCATTAGCGTTTCTCTGACTGTAATACTGGTTAACATACTTTTAAGGACTGATTATATAGGAGCTTAATATTAGCTTAATTTTAAATTACTATTTAAAAATTGTAATTCCATCTTATCCAAGCAACAAAAATCACACAAAGAGACTTTATTTTTGCAAGACATTCCCTCCTTTCAGTTCACTTTTCTGATTCTTTTTCTTTTTTCCCCTCTCAGGATAATGCAAGTTATACTAACTGGGTGAATGGGCTATCTCTGTTTCCAGCACCACCGACAGACTCTAGAGTAGGTACCAAAAGCACTTTCCATTGTTACTTAGTGGAAAAAAGTACAAAATAGTGAAGCAGCGTAGAGTACAGTGCTTGACTGCTGCCCTGAGCATCTGCCCAGGCTGTGTCACACAGTTCACACCAGCTACACCAAAAGCCTATCCAGGCCGTCATCGATGAAGTGACCACCTCTTTGGCACACACCAGTCCACAGATGCACACCGCTGCAATCGTGGTCCCAAGAAGCCTGAGGTTCAGCAAGTGTGGACATAGACACTGCGCTGAGTCCTGTCTGTGGGCCCCGCACAACACGTGCACTCAGGTTCCCGTACCCATCCCCTTGAGAGGACGGCAGCCACTGCTAGGCTAATCCTGCCAGTTGTTCCTGGTGCCCTGCCTACCAGAGACCACTTGCAAAGGGAACGGGCTGCAAGTGGGATAAACTGTTTCAGCAGTGACAATGTATTTCTTGGAATCTTACTTGCACACATACAGACAAAATCTGATCTGATGGAGCATAGCCGGGCCATAGGGCTCCAGCGTCAACGGATCAATGGATGAGCTGCCTCCATCAGAGTAGCTCATGCAGCTCACACATTGCTCTGAGGGCTCCCAGGAAAAGAGGGATACCAGGAGATGACTACAAGAGTAGTACAAGAGAACAGTCCTCAACTGAATTTGGGAGAGATGCTGAATGCCCTTCCTGAAAGGATAAGCCCAAACACAGTGCAAAACCCACACGTGCAGCTGACCGACATGTGGCAATAAAGAAACCGTGAGTCAGATAAGTGGCATTGGTACATGGAAATCTTTGCTCGGGAGATTTTTTTGTTAGCTGGACAGCTGCCCAGTCGATATGGGCTCAAAGCAGCTGAACTGCTGAGCAATTTCAGCTCTCAAGGTCAAGGAAAGCAGCCTCCAGAGGGTAAATAACATTTTGCAAATGGGTTCAAAGGAAGTGAGTGATTTAAAATAAAGCTAAACAAAACGTATTTTTTGCATTCTTCTTTCAAAGTAATGCCATCAAAGACTGGATTACACTGCGTCTCAGATATCTGGCAGACCGGTAGCTTTTTATCTTGTCCTCCAGAACTCAAAATTACTACATGCAAACCAAGTTTCTAGAATCACGGTTCTGAAAAGAGCCTTCTAAATATTGTTATAGCCTTTCACATCCATTTCATATCTGTTAGAGCTTGCTGAGAGCCTGAAGCCTAAACTGAAACACAGAAAAGTGTAAATCATCTCTACTATTTACAGACAGTATCCAAGTTAAACCCAAACCAGAATAATTCAGAAACTTATTTTGTTATCTACTTCTCTGATCAAAACCTACAAAGAAATGGGGCATTGGATTATTAAGGTCCTTATCAGCTGCTAGAGCTATTAGGAGAAAGAAGATTTACTGTTATGATTGCAATTCTGGCAAACGTACAAATAAACAAGACTTATCTTAAAAGGAGAAACTATAGAAATGTCCTCAAGTACGTTAAGGCAAAAGTAAGAGCCAGAAGTGTTTCAGTAAAAAACCCACACAAACCCCCAACCCACAAACATTCATACAATTCTAACTAAGGAGATGGCTCCTATGCTGCATAGCCCTGTTGGTAATCAAATTTATCTCCCTCTTGTACTCTTGTAGTATACACAAACCCATGTAAGTTGACAACAATCTCCAGAGCGTGTCTGGTCCAAGCACTCATCTCAAAGCAAGTCCAGCCGAGTTCTGGATACCTGCAAGGATGGAGATCCCACAGCCTCTCAGGACGTTTGCTCCAGTGATTTTACCCCTGGTAATTTCCCCTCACTCCTACTATTTAGTCAGAATTTCCAGTGATTTACTTTCTCTGTGGCTTCTGGTCCTTTCACTACTCACCTCTGAGAAGAGTCTGGCCTAGTTTTCTCTGTATGCCCCAGGTATCCGAAGACCGCAATAAGACCTCCCATCACCCATCTCTTTTTAAGGCTGAACAAACCCCGTTCTCCCTGAACAACCTCAGATGTACTCCAGCCCCATTACCATCTTAGCTGGACTCAACCCAGCTTGTCAGTGTCTGTCTTTTACTGCGGAACCCCAAACTGGTAATAGTTCTCCTAATGTGGTCTCACAAGTGCCAAACAAAGGGGAAGGACCTGCCGATTACACCTGCTAACATTGCCTGGGACACGATTGCCTGTCTTTGCTGCAAGGGCACACTGCAGACTTGTGCACAACTTCTTGTCCTCCAGCAGCTGCAAAGCTGCTTCCTAGCCAGTTGGCCTCCCAGTCTGCGCTGCTGCATGGGGTTATCCCAGCCCAGACACGGGACTCTGGATTTGCTTCTGCAATAAAACAAGAGGCAGCATTTGTAGCCTTTGAGTGGAGCCTGGGTTATTTCAGCCTTCTCCAGACCGCTCAGCTTTGAAGTAATATCATCACACGTTGCCAGCTATTCTTTTACAACATAGGGGAGAAAAATGGCCGCAGGAAACTAGGAACTTTTACTGCAATCACTAATACAAAACTTAGAAGAAAGGGTCCAAGTTCCAAACATACAATATAAAACAAAGCTATAAAATGAAAGTAAAATAATATAAAAAATACTATGCATTACTGCTAAAATATCCCACTGTGTATGGTTCAAACCTTAAAAAAGGCAGCCTATGTAATACCTAGCAGCAGTACTTTCCCAGAAGAATATATTGAATTTTTAAAATATTCGGGAAGAAAACATTTAAATTAGTTTTCATGAGGAAAAAAGCAATAGACATCAAGAGTAGATTCAGACCAGTCTTAGAGTCTCATATTTTCTGCTTTTCTCCCTTCACATTTCCAGTGCCCAAATAATATCATATCACAGCTTGCTTCTGAATCAGAAAAAATGGGAGAATCCATCTCAGGACTCGTAATGTTCCTTCCATTGTGGCTGAGATTCATCATTTGCACAAACGTGAAGAAAATGCACAGTATCAGCATATCAGGGCCTAAGTATGCCATTATCTCACAGCATCCACAACACCCAATAACCTGATAATCAAGGAAAGAGGAACGACAAATAAGAATCTGCTGCTGCACGACCATCTTTCATTGCAAAGAAACAGTCTTTCCCGATGCCTGAATCACCTAGACTAGAACTATTTATGTGAGACCAGAAATTACCAAAGAAACGGGGAGAAATAACATTATAGTGAATTAATAGAAACAGTAATAGTCCAATATTCAGAAGGTATTTAAGGAAATTTACGGGACAACTGACTGCAAGATATTAGCATCTCCAGAACAGAACTGGAGACTGCGTGCTCCCCTTTCTCTCCCGCATAACTCATTAACCATTTTAAATGCCATGGCATAGCGATGGCATCTCTGCTTCTTGTTTGCAGAGTCACCGTACACCACTGAAACACTGTATTTCCACATACTCCTGATAAAATGCTTCTTCCCTGCTCCTCCTTGCAAGGGAACTGCGGCTACAGAATAACAATTTACCTCTCAATTTTTCTCTTCCCTTTTCCTTCTTTTTCCTTCCACCCTCCAATCTGGTTATTTTTGGACTGCCAGTTGGGATTATTGCTCTTTTTCCCTGCTAAAATAAAAACAAACAACAGTTATACTTCAGATTCCAGGCTTAAGCATGCGATCTGTCTCCAACATTAAACAGTCACATTTTCTTGCCTGAGGTGCAATGCTATCTCCTATGACACTGACTAAAGCAAGCCTTGCAACTAAAGGCAAATTCTGCTTCTGGATTCGCATGTGCAGTTTTCTGACTTCTCTGGTAACTACCTATCTGCAATCCTGAGCGGAATTATGCCCTGAGAATTCAGCACTGTCTGACTTGTGCCTAGTCTTAGAGCATGAAAAATTAGCCTTTCTGGGCTAAACGGTAACAACAATTTAGAGTACATACAGCTAAATAAGGATAGTTATAACCTAAAGCACCCTTTCTGTTTGACACATCTTCTTCACTTCAGACCACCTTTTATCACATTTTGCTTTTTTCCGAACCTTGACGCTTACTACTTGCAGATGGTACTGTTGTAAGGAACTTAGCACCTACAAAATAATAGACAATATAATAGTGTTGATTTCTCATCTCTTAATGAAGGTATGAAGTAGAGAAAACGTGATGCTTTTCCAGGAAGCAAAGACAAAAATTCCCTTCACCTGATTTCATAATGTCACACATGAAGTCCCAGCTGAAATCAATCTCGAGGTTTTTTAATGTGTACAGTATAAGATGTTCCCCAAATTAAACCAAAACACCACCATGTGTTATGCAAATGCTCATTTCCCTTCTTTCTTTCTGCATCAAAAGACTTTCAACTATAAGAAGAGTTTTCCAGTACCTGAAAAAAATCCATTCTATTGTGTAAAATTCAATATGGCAAACAGTTGGGAGGAATTGAAAGAAGAGAGTAAGCATTTCAGTGATAATCATTGCTTTTCACTCTGGACAAGAGGCCTATGTGTGTATACCTCAGTCTTCCTGCTTTTCCATATGCTCTTTATAAAGGGATAAATTGGGTGGAGTTCTGAGTTGTCCAAGATGTAGACTGCGTGTGCTGCCTTCCCTTCTGCAAGGTAGGGTGACATTGTCCTTCAAGAAATGTTATAGGCTAATACCTGACAAAAATACTTTTTATTTTCCGGACAGTAGGCAAAATGAAACCAACATAAAATAAATTTTCAACAGTGTGAGGCTCAAGGGAATAATGGGAATGAGAACTGCTTTAGAAGAAGGTGGAAAAGACAAATATGCTGACAGTGCACTGGGAGAGGAAGAGAAAATCTAACAAACTTCATGAAGTACAGAAACGACCCCTCACCTTTCTGAAAGGGATTAAGCTACTAAAGCACCTGACTCAGCAATTTAGAAAAGACAACCTCTTTCAAGAAAGAGGAGTCAAAAAATTATGCACAAAAATTATCCAGTCACAGCAGGGTCTCTTCACGGTCCAGACATGAGGACTTTCTGATAGAACATAACAACAAAGCAAGAGGCTCAAAGCAGAAAAGTTTTAGACTGCCAGCTGTTCACCTGAAAAATATCTACAGTGTTACTGGAAATACTTTTAAAACAACTATTATTATCTAATATAAATGCATAGCAGGATGTGACCTATACTGTTTGACTGAGTTCTCTGGAAAATAAATGCCATTATATGTGCAGAGCTGTTAGTAAAGACTCAGTAAGCACATTGATTAAGAAGGAATTTTCACTATTTTAATGACTTTGAGCACCAGATTTAATGCAGTCACCCTTAGGAATACATGTAATTCTTTTTCACAGGCGTCTCCTGGGTCTTCAAAGCACTATCATATCCCCTTAGAAGTAACATAACCTTTCCCAATGTACATACATCATTTTAGCTACTACAGTCCAACATATAAGTTTACATAAATAAATGTCTGCAGATTTTGACATGTTCTAAAACATTTTGCTTGCTGGATTTATTTATTCCTGGCATATGAATACTAACCACTTACCTAGTGACACTCCCTCCTCTCCCTTGATGGCAGTTATGTTACAGTGAGGTCCGCAGCCAAATTACACTGAAGAATTTAGCCCAGCTGTCTAGCTAAGTATCTGGTATAGTATTCCAGCTTGGTGTAAATGTAAATGTCAGCTCTGTGTTCTCCAGCTGTGCTTTCAAAGGGTCAGTTAAATAAAAAGTCACACAGCCTTTATCGTATTTAAAGTTTATGAAAAGTTTGTATCTTCTTTTGAACTAACACAAGAATCTTAATTCCTAGGTTTCCATGACTGGTATCAACATTTGGATATCCTCCACATGTCTTAAGCTCACCAAGAATGATTCCTTTCAACTTAACCACTGCTATCAGAAAATTAAGTTGATAGTTATAACTAGAACTGAAGGTCAGTGTTAGGTTAATGATTGGACTAGATGATCTTACAGGTCTTTTCCAGTCTAGCAGATTCTGTGATTCTGTGCGCCCGTATCAGACAATGGGGCAGTTATCTGTAACCTGAGCCACAAATCCAGATGGCACAGCTCAGTGCCGCTGTACACGCAATGGTTGAAGTCTTTGGAAGCAGCATGGCTGTCTTGGCAGGACCTGTTAGCTCAGGCACCAAATTGCACAAAACAAGTCATGTCTCACCAGTTCTGTTTCCAGTCATGACAGTCTAAGCATTTGCTCGGACGGTGTTTGTAACTCTACTCCCGAAAGTTTCATCAGTTAGTCCCTCCTTTTTTTCCTACTTTCTTAGGGCTAATCAAAAGAGAGATCTGATTAAGCTTCAGATACTAAGGTGTATTTTTTTGGTAGAAAATAGCAGGACAAAGATCTCTGAATCATTGCCAACCAGTTCCTCAAGCGCGCACCTATAACATCCAAGTAAGCTGGCAATATTGTAATGAACAAAAAAAGCAAAGTATATATCCATCACTGCTAGACTGCAATACAGTGCCCAAATTTAGGGATCAGAAATAAATCAAAAGCAAACACGGAGCTTACTGAGACTAATAAATTATCAGAACTCCCCAAAATAACTTCAGAGAGGTTAATAAAACAAGGTCTGAAAAGGTATGGGACACCATACTATTGCTTCTGTAAGCTTACTGTGCCCTCTGTTGATCATTATAATACTCTTTACAACTACATGACAACATGTCTTCCCAATAACCCTGTCTTGTTCAGGACAGTCTGTGGCTGCCAAGTCAACGAAACATAACTGCACAGGCAAACAGTGTGATGTTTACAGGACTCTTTCTCTATTTTATGCTGAACCTGGAAAAAATCAGAGTGAACAGGGCAAGAGATTACAGAAAGAAAAGGACTGATTAATGGTTAAAACTGCCGAATACTCCACCCAAAAAACCCGCACTCTTTCTAACTACAGAATTCCTGTGCGATATCAAATGAGAGCAAATAAAATCAACCAGACTTTCCATAAGTGTTCACTACATTAGTGTTTCTCATCTCAAGGGTGACTTGAACAAGACATTTAGTATTATTTGCCAAAGTGCTCAGAACTGAGGGCACCATGGAAGCAAAGGCAGCATTGCTTTGACTATACAGTACTTAATAATTTGGAACACAACGGACCTATAAATCATGCACTCCAGTATTGTTACAGACATACAAATACAACTGGAATATAATAGTTCTTCTGCCTCAGATCCATGGGCCTAAATACCATATTCACTTATCTGCATTGAAATGGCCATAAGTGATACTACATGGTTTTCTTCCTAAAAGTACTTTGGAAGGGAAAGAGGGGTCTGAACAGCTTTCCAAAGTGTATTCTCACCCCTGCTGAGTTTCCCTGGGAAAGTAAAGGAGGTGAGAATTTTACTTCCTGATACCACACCATCAGGGACACAATTTTCTCCTGTGTGTCCTGAAGAATAATAAAGATTGAAGCACACCACTTCCTAAAAGTATTTATAGAATTCCTGTTGTTACCTAATGGTTTCTGCCAGTTTTTCCAACAGTTCAAAGTATCAGCACCAACCTTTGGGTTAGTTTCTTTCATGTCCACTTGGGTAGCTCTCTCTGTTCAAGCTTAACAACTACTACAAATGCGAAAGTCCTTATTCACCGTCCCATCAGAAACTCTGCTGGTTGTAGCCCAGACATAAACCACGGTGACTGATACGCTGTAGAACATTCCACTAATACAATTAAAAAAGCTTCCTGAAAATCTCCACTGCTCTTCTTAAACATCTGTCCAGGGGAAGGGTAGATCAGACCATTATTCCTAACACGCTGATATTTTAAATTTTGTAAAAACTGCAAACAAAGACATTTTGCATACTGCTGAAGATGCATTTCTTTGCTGTCACCCAGTACTAATGCTCCCTTTTGGATCTGTCTGTGTTGCAATACATCTTTCCACTGATGTCTTCCATGCATGTCTTACCTTTTGCTGGAATTTTCTGCACTTTGTGGCTTGGTGTTTTGCTTCATCTTTCAGTTTCCAACTGTGAACTTTGCATTTATGATATAGGCCTATTTGCTCTAACTGCTTTTTCATGACCATCTCTCTGGGACTGTTTTCTGTCTAATATTGTCATCTTGCAGATGTTTATTTGCAGTTATATGAACCTTCAACTTTGCTACAGTATCCGCTAAGTCTAAATTACTCTACGCTGATGCTAAAATGGTGCTTCTTTTGCCAATGCCTATTCTTAGTCTCCTCTTAGTTTTTAACAGTCAGATGTCAATTCACATATGTCCAGAATACTACAAACACTTAAACAAAATCTTCCGTTTTCCCTACAATTCTGGCCCTTCCAGGTATATCATTATTTTTCTCTATGAACATGTGTTAAAGTTTTTCTCCCTTTGCTGAGCAGATATTTTTCATATTGTAGTTAGTGAGCTCTTTTCTCTAGAAATTCCCATTTAGCCTCTGATGACTGCAAAACCAGGAACTCTATCATCACTCCAAAGCAAGAACATACAAGATGATGGAAACACTTTTACTATCTTAAGTGTTGTACACCACTACCGTGCATGCGTGAATAGAGTTTGTTGATGTACTGTCAGTTTTAGAAAAGACTTACTCTTCCTCGAAACTGTTCCTCAAGCAACAGTTTGTTGAACTAGATCCACTCAAAAGACTGAAGTGACAATAGTGCACACATCAACCACACTCCCAGAGTACAATTGTGAATGTATTCAAAAAGACTTTGAAATGAGGCAGCAGAGATTTGAACACATAAAATATACCTGATAAAAAGCAGAGGATTAAATTATCCACTTTTGGAATAAAGTATTTTAAATCAAATGTTGTATAGGATTTGAAATATATGACACACTGTTATGGTGGCCAAACCACAGTTCTTCATTCTCCATCTGACTACCACCATGATGTTATTATCAAGAAAATTTCTGATGAAATGTATTTAGTTCAGCCATATGCTTCTGAGAACTAATAACTAACTTCTAATTTTTAAAGGTGCCCATTCACATTTTACATTTAAATAGGAATTTGCACACAGACAATGACTGGGTTACCATTGCAGTTTGTAGGGCCACATGCAGATTCCAGAAGATCAGCAGTATTTGCACAATCTCCTTCTGGTACCAAGACGTTTGAGGACAAACTTACCCTAATTCCATCTAAATAACACTAAACACATATTAAAAAAAATACCTTAATTTGGAAACTTGAAGAGCTTACAAAATCATGGCTGCAACCATCATAGCCAAAATTAATGCATTATTCCCACGTCTGCAGTTGATAGCTTAGTTTTAAGAAGTGTATAACAGTTGTCTTCTGTAAAACCATCTCTGCGTTGGGTTGGAGTGTGATCAATATGTATTCCAAACTACATTATGTCACTGTAACCTAGAGAGAAATACCAGCCCTTTGGACACAGAATTCAAGCACACTGCTGTCCTAATGCTGTGATTAATGCTGTGAGCTACACCCTGCCTAGCCTTCCTAATCTCTGGGCTTTCTAATTTATAGCAGAGATGGATAGGCTATCAGTGGGGAATTATGAGGATTACTAGCTGTTTATCTCTCCCTTACAGAGACACTTTGCTGCTTATGGAATTACCGTAAACCCTCCAGCTACAGTGCCACTTCTATACTTAGAGAAGTCTAGTTACCTACTGGGTGCAAAAATGTTTTGGTAGCCAAAATACTAGAAAAAGTTGGAGTCAATGGATGTATGTTTTTCCATAAATGACTTGAACACACTGTCAAGATCTGTCATGTTACTTCAGAGGTAATTTGACTGCAGGTTATCTTGCATTCCCTTGAAATCCAGTGCTGTGATCTTGTCTACACTAATTAGAGTTCAGCATTAGCGCTTGGAGGTTGCCCTCGAGCATCGCCACAGGTGAAACCATTAAACATGTATGCCAAGCCATTTCTGCACTTGCAGCAAGTTATGTAACCCATTTCAAAAGATTTAATTTTTATGGCCACCAGGAATGTTACTGTCTTTTCTACTATCTGAAAATTAAGGGTTTCCTCAATGCTTCTACAGGAAGTCCTTAGTTTCATTCTGGTGTGAAACTAATCAAAAAGTTTGAGGAGAAACAGGTATGTTATTTGTTTTAGTTTCCTGAGGAAGGAAGAAAGAAAGGAATCCTGTAACATTTATTATTCAACTGAGTTTTAAAAATCTGAATCTGTACAGAACAACTTTGCATGTTTCAAAAGAAATTTAAGAACGAGGACCAGCAGTAAGATAAACGTTAGCTCTTGTACAGCATCTTTTTTAAAATCACAAGTGTCCTCCAAAAACACCTTTTAAATACGGACTGCATTTATAGCCAGGGTCTTTATAGTCATGGTATCTCTGTAACCACAATTTAATTAAGTGACCATTTGAGCACTAACATTCAGCTAATTTGTAGGTGTTTCATACTGCTTAGGTACAAATTTTAGCCTACCTTATATAAGCACGTTCTTACTCAACTCCTCATCATTTGCCATTCAGCTAAAACTTTGTCTTTACTACTTAACCAGCCTGCTAAATAGTAGACATCAAAAATAGTTAATTTAAAAGTTCTAAGTCTCTAATTCTATGCACCAGAATAGGTACATGCATATTTATAAACATAATAAAAAGATGTACAACACAAAGATACTTCCACACTCAAAGTCACAACAATCTGTCTTGATTGTCATTGTACAGTCATTTGTATTTGTCTATGCTTACTTTATATTCAAAGACTGTAACAAAAGAAAATTGTTAAAACATAATAGTTGGTTAAAATAAGAACTCTTTTATTCTCTGCATTATCTTCATTCACTTGTTTCTTATACCTACACACATCTTTTGAACTACTTGATTTTTTTAAGACTTAAAAAAAACCCAACCAAAACCAAACCACCTCATGCCTGAATTCCTTTCAGAACATTATAAAATGTCTCAGCATATAAAAAACACAGGTGAAGTCATCCAGGTTCTTCCTTCAAGACAACCCGTCTTTTAGTAAGAAACGAAAATATGAAAATACAATTACCCAACCTAGGAACCAGACAGTCTGCCAGCCCAGTCTCAGCTCACATTTGTGCAACCCTGTCGTGCCAACTTCCGCGGTTTTATCTCATCATCTAATCTCTGGTCAGCTCCTCAGTGAGTATAAAACAGCAGAGATTCATTCCTACTTTCTCGGGTTTTTTTAGTACTTCCTCAGCCATCTTCTGCAGCACAGGATCTCAATTGCCTGCTAGGACCATCTAGGCTTGTCTTATCTAATTAATTCCCCACTGTCATAGTGGCTTTGCACACTGAAGATACTTTGATCTCTCTTCTCTGAACCCCAAGTTTAGTCTCTGAGGGAAGGAAATTATTGTGTCTGAATAAAGTCATTTAGCCAAAGAGAAAGTTATCTATGTGAAACTTAACAACACACAGAGATCACACTAATTACCTAGCCCAGTCTCACACTCTGTGAAAGCCTGCTAAAAAGTGATACCATAAGTGAGCCTCTCCTCTCTTTCATTGAGCCATGTTAAGTCCATGCCTTGGTGTGCTGTCATATCCTATCAACAGGATGAAATCACCTTATTTTCTTCTGTCCTGTTTTTTTTTTTTTTTTTTTTTTTTTGCTTTTCTGGCATGGCATGCTGAAAACATACCAGGTTTGGATTTATCAAGGCAGGTTTTGCTATATACAGAAAGGCAGAATCGGGAACCTTTCCAACAGGTTCTTGAAATCTACTAGCACATTTACATAACATGTGAGGCTTTTCCTTTAAAAATGGATCATCTAAATAAGTATGTGTTAATGGATGAAACACGGATAAGTCACGTTCTTGATACAGCTCGCCCATTTCTCAAGTGTCCATCACTCTGGTCCCACTAAAACTGTTCTTATCAGTTCTTATGTATGTCCCCCAACACTTATCACTCATATTCCCCTGCTGGTTGCTCCACACCAGGCTGTAATCCAGGGACACGGCCTGTTTTAGCAAGGGACAACAGCATTGCTTCAACGCTCAGAAACAAGCCACAACTCCTCTGTGCACAAGGAAGATAAAATTTGCTGCTGACCACTGCAGCAAAACCCAGCCATGCTAACTCTGCTGCACTGGTGCGTACATGGGCAAGAGTGAAGCCATTCACAGCCCTTCCAGATCACCCCTTTGCTGTGGCTGAGTAAGTGAGCACCGCACGCTGAATGCTTGTGTACAAGGACTTAATGGGTGGACAGTGAGGAGACAGGCGTAAAGCTGGCTACTCTAGTTTTCATGTCCATGTTATTTGTTTGGTTTTTCTTTTATTAGCTTTGCTGTATATATTCTCTCAGTTGCAAATGGTGGGGGGTTCTTACCTCTTCTTAAATGAGAACATATGTTTAATCACACAGACATTTAAGAAATAGGGATTCTAAAAAACATGATATGGATTCTAAATTGTATTCCAGTGAAACACCCTACAGAGCATATTTCATTTTAGAGCTATGCTTTCTGTCACTACACTGCACTGAAAGGGAGGGTGAATGTTACCTATTTTAATCACAGGTGAAATAGTAACACAGATCAAGTGCTTACTGCAGTTGGGCATGTCAGTATTCTTTGCATTTTATGTAGCTTCCTTTTTATCTGTGAAAACTTGGCAGCATAAGTTCTTGCCAGGATATGTCAGTAAGGAGTAAATTCTCGTTACAGATACACAAATGATCAGGAGGAAGCCTATGAACTACCTAATTAATTTCTTCGTATCATTCTGTATTTAGGACATGAGAGTTAAGCTCTGCTGATGGACAGTCCTGCTACCAACCTGCATATCAGTCAATACAAAGTTTATTTGTTTTGGTGGGTTTTTTTAATGGAATTATTTGAAGCAAAGTGTTTCAGAGATGAAGACAGATGAAATCACTTGCACTCCCCATCAGGCAGGACAGCTCCTGCTTGCACATACAACACAAATATGTGGTCTCTGACAGGGTTAAGAAAGCTTGCACAGTTTAAAGGGAGGTAGCACACTGCTAACCTACAACAGTGACACTACCTTTAAATCAGAAGAGTTTAAAACCTACTGCAAATAGGAAGACGGTCTGTGATGTTTTTAAAAGGGTAAATTATTTCCCTGACTCCTTAGAAAGTGTTAGAAATTACTTATTCCGCTGCCTTAGAGAATTAAAGAATATTAGAAAGTATTTTATTTTTATACTTTTCTAATAATTGTACTGATACTACCATTGCTCTAAACACAGATTACTTCAAGTTCATGCTCTTCATCCAAACTGAAGTTTTCGGTTTAGCAATTAAGAACCACTATTCTGTCTTCACTGCAATCAACCAGTCATTCCAAAGTAATTCCCCCTCTTTTTTTAAAACACTGTACAGCAAACCAAATATCCTTGAAAAAGAAAAACAGAGCTAAGTGTCACTGGGCAACAAAGTAGGGACCCTGTACTGTCAGGGATACAACTGCCTGTGGTTCTCTAATACGCTTACAAGCTCTGTTCCATTCTGAAAAATGACTGCCATTACTAATTTTTTCTCATTATTTGCACAAGATTGGAAATGAGGCACTGTCAATATGAAAGGAATTCAAAGAGACACCTTCCTATTATCCTGCTAGCCTATGTCACAGCACTGTCCATTTTATTTATTACTTCACTGAGCTGGGCTTCCCAAAACAAGCAAGCTGATAGAATTACCACCAAGTAGTTGCCAAAATGATGATAAATATTATTACAAACTAGTGCTTCTCATAAAACAGAGACATAAAACAGATTTCCTTTGACATGAGCTGCAAAAATCCCTCCTTGGCTCAGATGCTAGCCACTGCTTGAAGAACATCACCTGGCTCTGCAGATAAAGTTTGTGCACTGATCCTTCTCAGCTGAGGCCACCGCATAGCTATTCTTACCTTCAGATTACCAACAGATGTTGGCAGTGCTGATTTCTTTCTAGAAATATCTGCACTCTGCTAAAACACACTCAGCCACATCTTATTCACAACTTACTTCCTTCAACTCCTTTTCCTGCCCTCCTCCAACATCCACAGTCACTCCTCCTCCCCCCACCAACTCCTTTAGTTAAAAGTTCATAGACAGAAAATAGGCAAAGTAAACTTTTACACTTAAAATGAAAGATCCACTGGCGTACTGGCATAGAGTATCACAGACTTATGATAGGAAGGAGGGGAGTTACATTTCTTCTTCTCCCTGGGATCCAGCGATAGGACGTGTGGGGATGGTTCAGAGCTGCGCCAGGGGAGATTTTGACTGGACATTAGGAAGCATTTCTTTACCGAGAGTGTGGTGAAACACTGGAACAGGCTTCCTAGAGAGGCGGTTGATGCCCCAAGCCTGTCAGCATTCAAGAGGCATTTGGACAGTGTCCTCAATAAAATAACATGCTATAACTTTTGGTCAGCCCTAAATTGGTCAGGCAGTTGGACTAGAAGATTGCTGTAGGTCCCTTCCAACTGAAACAGTCTATTCGATTCTATTCTATCTTCAGAACTTACAGATGAAACTCTAAGACTGAAAATATAAGTCCAAAATACAATTCTGTCTAGCAAAGAGGGACGTGGTGATTAAGGAAGAAAATATCATTAAAAATAAGCCATTGCTTGCTGGAAGATATTTAGGACAGTGAGGTTAAATGAGGTATAAACTGTAATCAAAATCGCAACCATCAAGCTGGAAAGACTGGCAAAGAAAATGAAGACACGAGTGCTCTTCTGGGGTGAGAATAATGCACACTGAATACAGCAGCAGTGAGAAGACTAAAACCTATCTAACGCAGATTATATAACGCTGTACAGTCAATCATAAGAGAGAGCTTTCTCAAAGTTTGAAGCATTAGTGTTCAGGGATGCACTCAGCTGAAGCAGAAGAGTTGCTCCTTTTATTCCTCACAGGAGTTGCTTGATGGAATCTGCAGGGGTACCAGTTTCAGGTGCCATTTGGAAACAGATGAGTAAAAGACTTGTCAGGAAATCGAAAAGGCACCTGCAAGAATAAGTCTAGAAAGCTTTTGTTTTATTTGAACTCTCAGCTATGCTTGATATCACTCGCCAAGGTAATAAAAGGTGGAAAAGGTAAACAAACACATTCTCCCAAATTGCTGTGCAGCTTTATCCTCATGTCAAATCAAAATTTTTGTGCCATAAAAGCTGATTCCCTTAGAGTAGAATTTTGTTTCAGAATTATTTTCATAAATTAAAAAAATAATCAATGGATTAGACTCGGAATGATAAGTTATCAGATTCTTACTTGTGATACTTGTAATCAAGTATGAATGGCACCTAGCAAGAACATGAGCTACTGATGAAGCTCATGTTGACTTCAAACTCAGCACTCAGAAATCATCGACTTTAGCTGTATTTCATTAAGGCCAGAGAATTCATCACATAAGGGAAACGACTGTCAAAGTTATTTCCTTTCCTTTGTGAAAACCTGCTCAAATTTAATTCTTTTACGTATATATGTTATGCTAACAGAAGGCATCTTATATTTGTATTTCTTCTTCCCATAAGACCTGATTAAAAGCAATGGCATAAAGCATGCAAATGACACACTGCAAGAGAAGATGCATGTACTACGGGGACATGCTGCGGGGTTCTGTGATATTCTTGTTTCTGCATAACTTGATTTATCCATTAGCAGATAAATAGAAACTGCTAATACTCAGGAGACATTCACTCAGGAAGCCAGAGTGGCCTAGGTTGCTTTGGTTCATTAATGGAGAAAGTGCAGTACAACTCCTCCTCTTGCACAACAGCCTATAGACAGTGCTTTCTTGGGGCAACTGAGGCTGCAAAAATCACTTGAATTCAATTATCCAATAAATAGGAATTACTCTGGCCAGGGGAGAAAAAAAAACAACATAAAGCAGGGACAACGGAACAGCCCCTGTTCTCTTCCCTCCTGGGCTCCAGGGGCTGAAGAATCACTTCTGGGGACTTGTGTATTGTGCCAAATGACCACATACCCACAGGCAGAGTGCAGAGAAGCCCTCGTGCTCCTCCAAGGTGTCGCATGGGATTTGGCTGATGTTTGGCAGCTCAAAGTCACAGAATCGCTAAACTGGCTCATATTTGTCATCATGCTGTCTACTCAAAACTTTAATGTTAAAAAGAAAAGGCTGATCTGGAAGACTCTTTGTATATAATATTATTCTAATTTCCACAGAGCCTCACTCATTATTCATGTGTCAGAAAGGTGTCCATGAACCAGCATGACAATTTCAATAGCAGAGAAGCATACGGTGTTGCACAAACATTAAGGCAGGTGTCATGTACCTTTGATACATGAACAAATTTGGGGGGGAACAGAGGCAGAGTTTTTTGCCCTAATGACTTTATATTTCTCCAAATTCCACTATAGTTTAGACAGGAAGATTTTACCATATGTTTAATTTAGACAAAGCTTATTTAGAAACTGCCAGTTTTACAGGGTTTGGCAGAACTATACAACTAGAGAGATACTTATGATTTGGGGCTTTAAACTGCTCTTCTACAGACTCAGTTATAAAAGAAATATGGAATTATTTCTGGCCAAGGTAGACGATGACTTCAATGTAGCAGTGGTCTTCTCTTTAATGACAAATTGCCCAAATTCCCCATTTCATACAGCTATTTTGCAGCGTTATTCCTGAGAGTACCAAAGGAATCAGTCATCACTCAAGCTTATCACTGTTTACTGTTAAGAACAGGCTGAATGTATGATACACATCTGCATAAGCTCAGAAAAAGACTATAATTTTGTTAGACATGATAAGTAAGAACTGCCCATAATAATTCTGTAGGATTGATTTATGCTGTCATGATCAATCTAG
Organism: Ibidorhyncha struthersii; assembly: GCA_013398815.1. NCBI lineage: Eukaryota > Metazoa > Chordata > Aves > Charadriiformes > Charadriidae > Ibidorhyncha > Ibidorhyncha struthersii. Next base: position 208,473 of record VZSZ01009513.1, read on the forward strand.
GCGTTGTATACTTTTGCTTTCTACATTTTTCTTTGGGCGTTTTTTCTTCTGTGAGATTAATTTGTTTAGCATTGCGAATTTCTAGTGAATATTATATTAAAATACGTTTAAAGCTAGGAAAACGTGTAGAAATAATTTGAGATTAACTGCAACAGATGCTCAAACGCAATTCAGTTTTCTAGAACTGTGTAATCTGACAGAGCAGTAAGGCACTCTAGTGTATAGAGAAGGAGTTTCAAGTATGCACATTATCAAGAAAGATTTGAGGCACCCTAGTCATAATTAATATTAATTCTGAAACTCAGCTTCAGACTCGAGATGGAATCCTAGTGGCATGCAGGAATAAATCTGAAGACGACTCCCAAAAATACAAAGGTGGTACAGGTTGTCTAGACTTTAATTTTATGTATGTTCTTTGTATCTTGTTATTTATGTTCAATGCTTTTCTATGACAATACTTGCTCAAAGACAATGCTACAGGCAGTGAAGCCACAGTGGAAACACTCGTTGCACAGTTTCTGTTTTCTTGGGGATGCCAGGTTCGGCACTGATGGGGTGAGTAAGACCACTGAAAAGGGAGTCAATGTCAACACAGAACTGTAAATTTTGATACACTAAATCTAGCAGCCTCACTTGTGGCAAATCCAGACATGAATTAAGCCACAAAATAGTAAAAAAAAATAGTTTAAAAGGCTTTGTCCAGTAAGAATATGCTATAGATCTCAAGTGATGTGTCAAAACCAGAGCTAACAACATCATGAAACAAAAAATATCCTACTTCTTTTAGCAGAATGTAGAGAACAATAGAAGAATGTAAAGGCACTGTAAGTGTTTACTAAACAATTAATTTCACAAATGAAATGGATTTTTCATTGACTATCAGCAAAATCATATTGCAAATGCTTAGTAAAAGTACACTATTTTTCCTTTTGTTTTCTTTTTGTATCTACAGAAAACTTATAGCAGCCAACCTGACGACAAGGTGACAAGTCTCATGTGGTCAGAAAGAACTTCAGATCTTTTGGGGCTTAGTTTTATCAGACGTTAACACTGAAAAGCATATTTCGTGTTCATGATTTGATCCACAGGTCCAGGTTTTCAGCTTGCTTGCCTGCCCAGACCAATACTGCCTCTCTTTTTTACCTAACTGTAGTCATGCTTGGAATTACACAGCTACAGCTAAGACTATCAATATTTCTAATAAAAAACACCACACTGCAAATGACAATGTTGGATGAAAAGATGCAAGCTACATAACTCTTTAGTAGAAAAGAAAATGCTTGTTTCTGACATTTATCCTTTAAACATAAAAGGTAATTGAAGAAAAGTCAATCAATAATTAAAGAATTTCTGAGATTATATATTGTCTTAGTCAGTTTTTTTTCTTATTCCACAATGTTAATATTGCCAAAAAAATCCAAATAACTCTTGAAGCAATGAAAAAACACAATATTTTTATTTTTTATAAAGGAAAGACCATAGTTAATCAAAGTACTTTACAATGTGTAAATTTAAATACACTATACTTAAAACTTGTTTAAACATATGCTAATAGGTCAGTAAGAGTGCTTTTGTTGGAATCAGACCCTAAGCAATACCACTGCAGAATTCAGTGAAGTAGAAAATTGCTTAGTTTAAATTATTAAAATTAAGAAATTCATATGTCACATAATAATCCCTTGGAAATCATACATGTGCATAATCCATTATGCATTTTATATCTAACTAATGCTTTTATAAACTACCAGAAAATGTGATTCATAGAATACAATTTTCAACTACCTCAAAGACACCAATAACAAAGCATTCAGCATAAACTTTCCACACTTCAAGGCATCCACAATATATTAGTTTGTGGCCAAAATACTAGATGCTGATGTGAAAAGATGATAACATCCACTTTTGATGTTCTTATTTCCTCTGAAGAGTGAAATATCTAGTCATCAGAAAAAATGAAAATTATTTTCCATCATCATGGAAGGATGGAGTCATTTATAAGGATTACAATTCATACGCTTATATGGCACAAAGAGGACCTCGTTTTCCTGATGTGATTTTCATAATTCTGTTGCATTCCAGGGAACTGTCCTCTTTCCTCCCCCAAACTCCCTTCCCAAATTACTGTTGCAAAGCTGCACAGAGATGCTGAAAACCATCAGAAGCAAAGTATCCTCAGAACGAGCAAATTATCAACAACCAGGCTTGATACCAAAAGCTCGCTCAGAAAAAAAAGTTAAAGTAGAAACTTGTCACAGCTTATGGTGCCACAGAACACTAGAAATTTAGTAATAGGAGACATTAGCAGCCCAGATCAGACAAATTCAGCTTTCAAATAAAAAGGAAGATGTTTTTAATAGTAGGGACAATTTCCCAAGTATTGTTGATAGTTGTTCCATTCAGGAATAAGTTAAAATCCAGGACATAAACTTTTTAAGACAACAAGCTTATCAAACTCAAGACCTCAGCTACTGTAAAGTACCAGGCCAGCCCTCCAAGATGACTCAGTTTTTTTTTTTTTTAAAGTAAATTGCCCAAATATTTTTAAACTTATTTCAGATTGTAAGAATTTTATTAAGTTATATTGCATCATCAGAATTTTTAATAATACACCACAATTGTAAATGGTCTGCAAATTGTTTGCAGCTCTGAGTCATCTTCATTTCTGAAATATATGCAATGCCTCATAATATGCATAAAACTACTGCATCTGATTAAGTAAATTCTAGAGATAGACTTAAAGGCAAAACAATGGTTTGTCAACAAAATTTAGGTACTTATTGAATCACCAATAGAACTGCTCAGAACATTTCCAATGACTTGGTATTTTCTAGTCAAAAGGTGTTTAACGTAAATAATTTTTCTTTGAGTGACATATTTTGGGTGGAAGCAGGAGTTTCAATGTATTTCAAAGAACAGAGGCAAATCTGATTTCCTTTTAGCCTGCCTGTCCACAACAGTTCCTGTGTGATTGGTGGAAATGAAACTACCAAATTCCAATTTGCCTTCCAGCCTTTAAGTTTTTATACCTCAATGTTTTTAGTATGGTTAGGCATGCCTTTCTCCCAGAAACCTTCAGCGTGTTTCAAAAATGTCAGAGGTTTAGTCCTAAAGTACACTCAAAGTTCAAATTCGTTTTGCTGCCTGTGAAGAGAGCTCATACAATTAAAGCAGCTCTGATGACTCTCATTTGTTAAAGAAGGTAAAGCTTCCATCAGAGGTCAGTTTCAGAAGAGAGGTTGCTTGGAATAAATGAACAAAGAAGGGGGAAAAAAGTCTACTTAAGTACTACTGAATATAACACAGTGCTGTTAATCTCCTTTCAATTATTATTAGCTCATTATATTTCCTTCTGTTTCAATACTCAAATACCTAGATACATTGTTTCATTAGCGTAAGTGACTGAGGAAACTGGGATGACTTAATTTAGGGATTACACAAAAGATGCTGAATGCAAAAACAGTAAGCATGTAAAATAAACCTGGAATAGTTTATTATGTACCTTTAACAAAGAAAATCCCACAGCAACACTAGATTTTTATTGTTTTAACTTACATTTTGACCTGTATATACGCACTGTTTAATTCTGCCTCAGATATAAGCCTTACACATTCTCCTGTAATGTTAGTAGCTACAAGAGTTCATCTTAATTTTATTGTGACTATTTTGTAAAATTTAATTCATACCTGAAACAAATAGTCAGCAGTCTATGCATCTATAAAAATGTAATTTCCAGATAGTGACTTATGTTGAGCATATTAGTTGCAAATGCTAAAATAAAATACTTCAAAATAATAATTTTGATGATCATATGAGGGGAAAAAAAGGACATATATCACTATCCTTTTCTCAGTCTCTCTGAAATCTGGTTGACTTTCAGAACTTGTCTGAGAGAAAAGCAACCCCTCTCCTTCTTTTATCAAAAATAATGTCCCCACTTGAAAAAACAGTAAGTGGTATCTAATACAAAACCCCCAAAAAACTCTAGGGGGGGAAAAGAAGTTTCCTTCTAATTGTCATCATTCACAATCAACTTTGTGACACAGTATGCGTATTGAACATGAAAAAAGGAGCCACTTCTGGTTTATCTCTACTGTATTTTTTGTCGAGTGGAGTGCTGATGTCCAGAAACATGGTGTGACGACCATTGCAAACTGCAATCACCCAAACAAGCTTACCCTATAGAATGACAACTCTAATCAGACTTAAATCCTGACTGCTGTTATTCTAAAGTGCCTTAGAGAAGCCCATTCTGTAGCATATTTGCACTGAAAATAAAAAAATAAGAAAAAAAAAAAAAGAGTAAAACAGTATCTATTGACCATTACTCTCATACACTGGCTGACTGGAAGGTCCCAAAGAGTGGTGCTCAATGGATTTAAATCCAGCTGGCGGCCAGTCACAAGTGGTGTGCCTCAGGGCTCAGTGTTGGGACCATTTCTGTTCAACGTCTTTATTGATGATCTTGATAAGGACATAGGGTGTATCATCAGCAAGTTTGCAGATGACACCAAGTTAAGCAGGAGTGTTGATTCCCAGGAGGACAGGGAAGCTCTACAGAGAGACTTAGATAGGTTGGATCACTGGGCCAACATCAATGGTATGAGTTTCAACAAGGGCAAGTGCCAGGTTCTGCACTTGGGCCACAATAACCCCATGCAGCACTACAGGCTTGGGGAGGTGTGGCTGGAAAGCTGCCTGGCAGAAAGAGACCTGGGGGTTCTAATTGACAAGCGGCTGAATATGAGCCGGCAGTGTGCCCAGGTGGCCAAGAAAGCCAACAGCATCCTGGCTTGTAT
>VZSZ01009513.1:213755-256470 GCA_013398815.1 Ibidorhyncha struthersii
AATCTTAGGAAAACACACCTCTATAAATTCTTAATCATGTACTGCAAAACTGACCATCAAAACCCTTATTTCAGAATATAAGGAAGGATTTGTTTCTTTGACTTTTTAACAGCTAACCTTTGCACTAAATCTGTCTAGAAAAGAGATATTCCATTTGCAATGCATATAGTTAATGAAAGAGATAATATCCATCAGCATGGTAAAAATCACTAAATAATTTAATTCATGCTTTCTAAACTCCATTAACATATTGTAACTTTCAACTACATCAAAATTTTGGGATATCAACCCATTTATTGCATAATGCCTTGAAATCCCTTGTACCTGTCACTCATACACTCCTATGTATATTCTATCCTTCCATGCTTCTTTTAGCGATGCAATTTTCTGTAGTCTAAATGTTACTTCAAGACAAACTATAAATTACGATAATTTTAACATTCCAATACTTAATTTACTTTTTGTAATATCATTGTGCTATACACTGATCACTGATTCAAAGGCAGTATTAATTCCAGAGGTTATATATCACATTACAAATGTAATTTTTTCACATGCAGTAAGAATAAATCTCATCACTTTATTATCTTTCAAGACATCACGACTCCTAAAGACAAAACGATTTACCAACTTTGCTGACCTATTTTTCTTCTAAAAATTTAGAACCATCAGAAATATTTAATGAGTTGATTTAAAGTGCTGAAATGGAAGCACGCCAAAAGCATATTAAAAGCTGTTTTTTCCCAAGAATTAGCACCTGACAAATTAATAGGTTTTGAAGTGGAAGACCTCATGTCCATTTCAACTTGCAAGCTTGCAAGTAAACAGTGTAAAAGGAATGTGTCTTATTTCTAAAGAAGCATGAAAGCACTACATCCCTTTCTGATTGTAAGATTTGCCCGCAGTGAGACTTCACTATGGAACCTCCATATTCTTTCAACATCAAAAGCTAATCATGTATGCGAATTAACCCCTCTCCTTTGGAAACTACTGGCTGTAATTTAGAGATGCAAAAGATAATTCTGAGATTGGTCTAACTATTACAGCACTAAAAAAATAAAATAAAATAAAAAAATGCTTACAAGCTTTGTCATACCATTTCAAATCAAGAGGCCAAATGCTAACAGCCACGCTTTCCCAGGTATATCATATGAAAATGGCTCTGTACAATAGTTAAGATACATAACACACCTTCAGCCTCAGCGCAATGGAACAAATCACAATCTAAATGTTATACCTAAGTTACTTTGCCTGATAAAATATGATGAAAGTACTAGAAAAATTGTTTACTTATAGACATAAAGCTTTTTGAATAGGAATTCAAAATACACACTTCTAATACCATTCTCTTTAGGATGACACCTTCTCTAGGCCGCATAGTCACAGCTGACCACTGTTCACCTATCCTTGGGAAAACAAAACCACTCAAAAAATAAAACCTCAAGAACTACCACTGAATTCTTTTTAAGCATACAAATTTCTAGTGTAGGTTATTTTCTATGGAGATATGCGATATAGGATTAAAAGGTAACATGTTTCTAAATATCTGAGAAATGTCAGCAATGTTTCTATTGAAGAACATTTCAAGCAAATGTCAAAATGCATTAGGAGAAAGAAAAGTGAAACATGAGGTGAAAGATGTAGTAGAGGAACAAATCAAACAGAAGTCAAGCATATATATGTATTTTTTTAATGTATATATACACACACATTGACATAAACAAAACCTCCAGCTAGAACTAATGATTGCGCATAACTAGAAACTTTTTAAAATTAGAAATAATTGTTTCACCCCCATTTACTAGACAAGATGAAAATGCCAATAAAGAATTCCTTTATTTATTAAACTATTTCTAAATGCATGAAATGGTTCTGGAGAATGCATGCAGAATACAATATAGCGATCTGTACATTTATGCAAGTTTACGTGATCAACAACGTATTTGATCAGTTCAAGGTTCAATCAGAACAAACTTCAGAGGTGGTAGCTTGAAAACAATGGAACAGAACTAAAAAAAATTTTTAAAAAAATCATATTTGAGGATATGGGAGTTGAGTATTAAAACAGCAAAATCAAATACATCTTGTCATAAAGTTTTAGTCATCACTAATTTTGCACTTCTTGCTTACTACTAAGGGGAACAATCTTGAAACATTAAATAACAGTACTGCTCTAATAAAGTTCTATGAACTAATGGCACACTTCTTATAAACTAGCATGAAACTGTTATAATAGTTAAAAGAACATCAACAGTGTGAAAAATTATGAAAGTAATTCTGGGAATGGCCAGTGACATGAAAAAACTCATTCTGACATTAATACCAACTGACCTGTATTTTCCTGAATGTATGGTTGAAAGCAGTCAGTTCTTGCAGATATCCTTTAAGATTTTGATGCAACTAAGAAAAGTTCCTTTGATGGTGAACAGATACCTGTCCCGGTTACAGTCCACTACAATTTTCTGGTTTTTAAGTTGTAGTAAGAGAACTGTGGCATTGCAAGCATACTCTAAATTGTCTGTGGCTGTTCTTGAAGCAAGACAAGCCCTAGCATCTTACCTAATCTTGCTGCACATGTCAGGCTTTTCTAGGAAGGAGGTCACCAGCTCAGCGGTACACGGCTGCTGGTATAGATAAGAGTGACCAAAATTCAAACACTCGCAGCCACCTTTCCACTCAACTATGCAATTGGCTAAATAACAAGTAACAAAGCAAGATCATGGTTCCCATGTTCCAGAGCCTGCTCAAATCCTGCTCTTAGAATTCACACAAAATACATCAAATTCACTGTTGCTTTTATTGTTATTTCATGATAACTATGCTTTACTATTGTATTTATTTTCTTTTTTTTTTTTTTCTTTAAAACCATTATTGTTATCTGAAACACTATTATAATATAGTCTGTATTTACGTAGTGGTTTGCATAGTTTTGAAACACCCTTTCTTTCTGTTCACAAGTCAATGAAATTGATGTTTCCTACTTTCCTTTTCAATTTTACCAGCTATTTCATAATAGTGGCAAAGGCAAAAAGTAATTTATTATCTTTTTGCATAATGCAGCTCTCACCCTATGCAAATGTGTCATAATTCAAAAGTAAGTAATTGTTTATTTTTGCACATCCATAGCTAGCAGTATATGCTGGGTTATCTGTAACACATGATTTGTGATTAAGGAAATAAAGTATGGCTTTAATTAGGGAGGTAAGAAAAGCTATTTCAATGTTTCCTTAAATATACAGGGAAGTTTTTGCTCCATTGATATCGGGAGAGAAGAGAAATACCCTAGAATAACCTGAAATTTCTTTGCCTGGGCTTCCCTAATTTTCCTAAAGTGTAAGTCAAACTGTTACATTTTCTTTCCCCTTTTTGTGTGTTTGCCTTGTTGCCCTTACAAGGGAGTAGGATTTAATTTTCCCATTTTTAACAATAAAAAAGGGGCGATATAAAAATAACAAAACAAAATACAGCAAATCCCACCCTGAATCTGTCTTCTGTTTTTTTTTTTTTCCTTTTTCTGTGCCTTCACAATGTTTTAATGCTGATTGTAGCAATAGCATTTCACAAACCACTTTAATTCCCAACCTTTATTTTATATTGTACCACAACAGGGTTAATTCAATTAATTCTGTGGCCACATCTTTTACTACCAGAAAAGGAAAATTACTGTCCTCACATCTTTGGTTATGGGGAAATAGTTCTTCTGCCTTTGTCTAATTGGACTTGAACAGAGAAGCTACTGGGTTCATTTTTCGAAATAATGTATTTGAAGATTATAGGAAAATTCAGGTAGGATGGGACATCTGGCAGTTTCTAGTCAAGTTCCTGCTTCAAGCAGGGTCAGCTGTGAGATCAGACGTTGTTGTTCAGGGCTTTGTCCAGTTGGGTCTTGAACATTCAAGAGAAGGGAGCCAGCCCAGCATCTCTTGCCAACCCAATGCAGTGCCTAACTGTCCTCAATGTGAAAACATTTCTCCTTATATCCAGTCTAAACCTATTGTTTCAGCTTGTGCTCATTAACTTGTCCCCCGACTATGCATTGCTGCCTGGCTCCATAACCTCCCTGCAGGTACCAAGGGGCTGCTGTTGGGTGTTCCCAAAGCCTTCTCTTCTCCAGGCTGAAACACTCCTGGTCCCACAACTTGTCTTCAAAGGGCAAGTACTCCGACCTGACCATCCTGGTGGCCCTCTGCTGAACTTGCTTCAGTTTATTAACATCTTTCCTGTATTGAGGGGCCCAAGAGTGTCCCAGCACTATCAGAACTGACATGTTCTGACCAGAACCCAGCTTTTCCCCGTACTAGCCTGGAAGACTTCAAAAGTTATTACAAAAAAGAATTAAAAGCAGAGCCTGACCCTGCTGGGCAAACTCCAAGCACAAGAGCAAACACCAACCAGAGCAGCATCCCAAGCCACCTGCAAGCGCCCTACCCTGCAAAAGGCCCCCTTAGTTCTGAAGCCCTGCTACCTGCATTCACCATCACCTGCTGCCAAATCCCTCTGGCCACCACCACTCTGTCCCAAGTCTGACTTACAGTCCACGTTGCTCCCAAGTGGTCAATGCCCTGATTGGGTCCCTACGGTCACGAAACAACTGAGGTCCCATTTACTGCCTCAGATACCAAAGCTCTGCTCAGGGTCTCTAACTAGACAAGGTCACGCAAGCTGTAGTCTCACCCCAATGAGCTTTTCCCTGCAGCAGGTCCCTGGTCAGAGACAATGTGCCTGGGTGAATGCCTGCTGCAAGACATTGCTTTACTTTGCACAAGGTCCTCACCTAAGTCTGAATCCAAGGGACTATTTTCCTGATTGCATTAGGCAATGCACTGGACTGTTACACGTGCTCACCCGAGTTCCTGCCTCTGCCTCTCATTTTGCCAGCAAGTCTGCATTGGCAGCTGTTTCAGCTGCTTCAAACTGAATTTTCACGGGCCTGCCCTTGAAAGCGTCTCTTTGGTATATCGTAGTAATGTCATACTCCTACAAGGGACCACGGTAAGCAAATGAAACCAAACCTAGATGACTTTCCTTATTCTTTTTAATTCTCTATGCGATTCTCATGTCAGTGAGGCTCTTTGCAGAAAATACAATAAAGACACAGTTACATGTGATGAAGTTCAGCTTCAGATTAACACACCTGACGTCTGTTGTCTACACACAAGAAAGATGCTTAAGTTTACCGTTACCTAGACACCTAAGGCCCAATTCAGTTGCCCTCAGAGACGTCCTGGAATATTTCTTCCTGGCCTCCAGCTATCGTTTCAGGATGCTGCAGGTATCCTATAGGTCCTGTGATGCGCATGTCTGTTCCATCTGGACGTCTCACATACCCTGCAGCATTTGAAATGGTACTAGCAGCATACACAAATGTCAGTGATTTGAACCTATAGGAACTGGTCATTCAAGTCATTCTTTTGGCCTGACTACCAGGAAGACATATAGTCCATTGATTATACATTAGAATTGAGATAGCTACTGCACATTTAGCCGCTTACATATGCTTGCACTAAAACGTCTTCACCACAAACTGAAAACTAACCACGGCCTACAGTCATGGTAGATAACAGAAGATAATTACAGCTCATGAAATCAAATGTCAGTGCTACGTGGTACGGGTGAGGAAATGGTATTACCATATATTGCGAACTAGCTTCTTCACAGTTTGTCTCAGACCTTCCATTGAATGCACATGTAAGACAAAGTTCCACTTGGGAGAGCAACAATATTTACTCCTTTCTCTTCACGGACCACTTTATCTCAGGACAGACTACTGTTTGAGGTGTAACAACCAATGAAGTCCCCCAACTCATGAACTGTGGTTGAAGACATGAGGTAGAAATCAAACCCCACCTAATCTCTAATTCCTGCTTTCTGTGAGCCTAATAATAATACATGGCCCAAAATAACACGCTCCATAAAATTTCAACAATAATAACATACAGAACTACCATGTACCTTTTAAGACACAGAAGATAAACTGACTTTCATACTTGAGGAAATACTAAAAGGGTCTTCCAAAAGTCTTTGTCTTAGCTCAAGACAAGCAGAGATTTCCATCTGTTGAGACTGTTGCTTTGAACTACAGCGGCGGTCCCTGCCCTTAAAAATGCTCCAGTTAATTCTGATATTTTTTTAATATTCCTCCTCTTCTTTCTAGTAAAAATTTCATACAGATTGAAAAAGTGCACTAAAATCATCCAAATTTGCTCTATAGCTATGAAAGAACCCTGAACAAGGAGTGAACATTTCAAGTTTTTTAGTAAATATTTCTTGAAACAGAGGGCTTTTCTGTCTGCTAGGGTTATTTTCTTGCTCTTGATTTGTACTTCTCCTCACGCTTTTCTCAACTGATATATCGTCTGCTTTTTTTCATCTGGGTAACCTTTATGTCCCAGACAGACACCTAATTCTTTCCTATAATGTCAATCCTATTTTCCCCGGTTTTGTGAGCTCAAATGATGCAAAACCCAAACTTCCAAACTGCACAGAGGTGCCAGCTGAGGTTGAGGCATTGCTTTGATAGTACTATAGGTAAAACTGAATGAATTGCGAAAATATTAAGCAGATGCCTTGATTAAATTCCTCTACATGAATGTTCATGAATTATTCACTTGACTAAAAGCCAAATGATTCATTTGAACAATATCACAAAATTATTTGAATAAAATATTTTATGGTATTATTCAAACTAGCTCTGGCTATAAGCATTCTGAAGCCATCTGGATGAATTCCCAGGTGCCCTCCTAGATTATCCTAAATGTTTCTTCGTGGAAAATTTTGTTGGGTTCATTTGTCCTGTATCTAGGCCAATGCAATTACTAAAAGGTAATACTACATTATCTTTCTGATAATTGTGGGGTTTTACAGGTCTACAGGAAGCTGGAGACCAAACCCATCATCTTCCTATGACAAATGCAGTTTGTCCTAAAGTATCTGTACAACTTCATACTAATTGTGTAGGGAATACAATGAGCAACACTGCGGGATCCATTTAGTTGAGGAAGTCTTCATTTCATAAACGAATAAAGCCATTTTCCTTTCTGATATTTTGCAAAATGCATGTTTATGGCAAACTGTCACTTGTATTCAGATTTAGAACCTAGAAACTACAGTGATAGTTCCTTGGAAATGCTTAAAATAGATAAGATGGATTGACTGATTGCATATTCCTTTGAATTATTGTGAAAGCACCAGAACTATCTAAATCATGCCATGAAAAAAGTGGAGTTAGAAGTTATATAACTTCAAGTTACTATAAATTGCTTCTTGTTGAAAGCTATATAAAACATTTTCAAATCTGTCATGTTCCACCTCTTCTGCTTGAAAAAAAATCCAAAACCTAAGTGAAAATGTCCAAGAAATATATGAATCAGGCTTATGTTTTTAAGTTGGAGCAAAAGCTATGCCACCATGAAGACCAACTACTTTTTCAGAATTAAATATAACTTGGTCCATTTTTACTTCCAGAATGTATTTATTATTACAGTAAGACACATTTTATTAGGTTAGGTAAACCAATGTAGCTAATTCAGCAACGAAACGAGCTCAGACATACATCTTTTCTCATGGACACACTATCTTCACTGTTACTTTAATCCAAGTTCATTTCTTGAATACAAATTATATTTACCTTCTTTCTGCTGCTGCTATTCCCACATGCCCTCAGAACAAGCTCTCTGATAAAGCAGCCAGGAAAACACATTTTCTACTTCTCCTGCAGCAGCATGCAAGATGACTGCACAGCCACAGCGTCTCAGAGAATATACTCTTCAACACCTGATCCAGCCTCCAATCTTTGCAAGAAAACAGTCTCAAATCTTGGACTAGTTTGACCTACGATAAAGTAGGGGGAATGCAGTATAAACAGTAGAAGAGAGCATGAAGGAGCCAGAAACTGCTTTATTTGTAGTGGTGGAAACTGAAGAAATTAGCACAGTAGACGGCAGAAGATATTACAGCTGTGGGACACCACCTGAAGACTACTCTTGCAACTCCTGACATTAACCACTGTAACCAATAGGAACTGTAAAACCAGCGACAGTGAGATGGATGTCAGGTCCTTCTTTTCTATCCTGAAATACATATTTAAATTTAGAAAGGAACCCCTTTTCCTCCTTTGGCTATTTTATATATAGAGAGACATGTTTTACAACTGCTATTCTGATTTTTTTACTGGCAGTGAAATTTTAAAAGCCTTTAAAAGCATTTTAACAGTTTCACTGGGACCAGAGAGTGAAACTACTACCAAATGAGGCTTTGAAAAAGAAGAGCCAGTGAAAGCACTCATCATTTTCAGGACTGAATATCCCTCTGCAAAAAAATCCTTCTTGCTCACTAACACAGGTGCCTTCCTCATTAAAACACATGGGCTGGCAAAGCAAAATAACAAAGGAGTTGCGGCAGAATTGCATTTGATATGTTGAAAGTGCGTATCACTCTGCACTGAGTACCACTCTGTGATTATATCCTATTTTGTACTGTGAAAAACAACAGTCTCCTACAGCAACAAAGACAATTATAACACAGCTACCATTTATCCCAGAAGAGCTCTTTGCTACTTAGAAAAATACTAGAAAGGAAAAACAACCCCTTGCTAGTGAAATTAGCTGAAATTAGCTCCTATGATGATCTGTTCTTTAAATTGGGAAAGAAGAAGGGCTTTTTTTGTTCAGCGTGATTTATTTTTAGACTGGCAAAGAGACAACGGTAAACAGAACTGAAGCTCTGTGGGCACCTTCTGAGGTTAAATTACCTTTCATGCCATTTGCACAGAAGACTGTTCTCAAGCAGCTTGAGCAGATGGTTGGGACATCATTGTCCGTTTAGTTGTATCCACAATGATAAACGATGGCTCTTTTAATCCTGAACAATATGACCGTTGTGATGCTTTAGGCTGTCAAGGAAAAAAAAACAAAAACCAAACAGCCAAATAAATATAAAGTTAGCTGAAGAAGAGCAAAGAGTTTTGAATTATGAAATTTCATTTTAAACTACTAAAATCCCCTCTTTAACAAATATATTTATCTGTAATTTGGATTTATTTTGCTGAAAGGAACTAATATGTTCTAGAATACTTAGCAAAGTAGGAGAAGCAGGTGAAAATGAATCATAGACAGTAACTCTGACTGAAATAAGAATTTGCCATCTCCGCACAACTGCTCCTACTAAATTTGCTGGAGTGTGCTGCCAAATAACAACCAGTTCTGTTTACCAGGCCACAGAGATGGTCAGAGATTTCCAGGACCAAGCCAGAGCAGACAACTGCCAGGTCCCAGTGATCCACCCACCCACCCAAGCATTGGTAGAGAAGGTCATGAAAGTGGGAGAACATGCTGGTTGTGGTTTTTACTTGTTGCTTTAAGAACTTCCCAAACTTCTTTGGGAGCAGCCCTGGTGTGAGGAATCCCCAATGTGAGCATTTTGCAACAAGCAACTTGCTAAAAAGGCACTTTTATTGAAACAAATTACTAACAATGAAGAATTAATTTAAAGGATTGGAGACAACATGCACAGCTATGAAGAAAACCCTGAACTTTTAGGAACAATCTCTGGGATTTAAGAGTAAAGTGAGCAGATACTAGTCTTTGGACTTGGAACTAATAATTGCATAACTTGTCACTCTTAAAAGCTCCTGAAAGAAAAGGAAAAACAAGGTTGCTGAATATGGAAAGAATCGCATGGAATCAGTGAAGAGGCCCAGACACAGAGTTCAATACACACAACAAAATAAGACAGAATTGGGTTTGGAAAATAACAGTGAAATTAGATAACTATGACTCACCAGCCACTCAACTTCCTAAAGCCAGCAGGTACTGCAAAGCATTTAATTAACTAAAGTTGCATATAAAGATGGATAGTTGTTTCTGCAATAACTGCTTGTTTAAATAATGACACAAGTAAAATTCATATCCTCTATCTGATACCACGTGCTCCACAGCAACAGCAGGTAAACAGTAGATACATTTCTCCCTCTCTCATTTCAATGAGCAATGACTTTTTTATCTCTTTTTGCTTTGGTGTTGGCATATTCAACATGCCTTAGAACAAATGTACAATTTAGACATTTAAGATTCTTGTCAGATTTTTAGTCATTGTTAACACTCATTGGAGTAATGAAAGAAAGGAAAGGACTGGTTGAGATAAATGTCATGCAGTGGCATCCAGCAATTCAAAGTAGTATGCTTTGATAACGGAGGAGTAATTATAGCTCATACAAGAGGAAATAAGTGTGAAATAATGTAAATATGAGCAGGAACTTAATATAAGAACAATATTAAAAAATTAGGAAAATAGAACAATTTCAGTTCAGATGGGAATATGAAAGAAAGCCCAGATGGGAAGATTTTTCCTAATTCTCCTCTCTGCCTCAGAAAAAGGGTGAAAGCCAAAAGTATGTTTGTTCTAAATATCAGTGTCTCATGCTAGCTTTCATGCTAATGTAACTTCCATAAACAAAATATTCAAGGCCTTTCTTTCCCCAAGGGAGCACTCTCTGCTTTGCTTCCCCCACTTTGGCCCAACATTTCATACTGTGAAAACTGTCCCTCATCTGCTTGTCTCCACTTAACACCCCCAGCTACATTTGCTTATTTGCAAATACAATCTAACAAGTCATGAATACGCTCATGAACATGCCTAATGTGAACCCACTGTCTGAGAGAATAAGAAGTTGGACAATATGATCATCCACCTCTCAGCAAACCAACACTGTTTCTTCCAATATCAGTGGACTTCACTTAGATGCATCTCCATTATTGCAAAATGGACGGTATTTTCTTCCTTATAAACAAACTGATTAATTGTAAAAATGCATAATATATTTATGTAAGAAAGTGATAGAGGTCTTGATGAACATGATAAAAATGTCCCTGAACTCAAAAATGAAACATTTTCACTGAAAACACCAGAGTATACATTTAGATTGTCCAGTAAAAACAAAGACATGTTGAATAATAAACACTAAAGGAAGCTGCATTGTGATCAGATATCCTGCTTCAATGATACCAGTTAAGGTACTTGGGGATATGGTTTAGAAGTGGTTTTGTCAGGTTAGGTTAATGGTTGGACTCAATGATCTTAAAGGTCCCTTCCAACCTTAACGATTCTATGATTCTATGACATTTTATAAGAAATATGGCAAACCAGCATTATTTATAAATGTGATATTTGAAATATTTGTAAATAACTTCCGTACTGAATGAACCGGAGCACCCATAAATGTTTTAGCTCTCTGCTTACCTCCCTCCAAACATGAAATTTACCAAAAGCATATTAAAAAAAATGGATTTGAAACTGCTGTAATTAAAACTTCAGCAAATCAAATCAAAATTCACATTGTTTTGTTGTTCTTACCAGGAGCTAAGAAGCGCCATGAATAGTAGACTGGTAAAAGCAACACACACACAGAGGCAAGCGCACATATGTATAGATGAATAAACTAAGTTCCAGAGAAGTGAGGATGAAAACCCACATGCAGAAATGTTGGTAGTTAAAATAACCCTCACTAAAGCAGTAACCAATGAGATTTCCCTCAGCATAATTTTCTAAATCCTCTTATAAGCCAGGCCACAATTAGCACGCAATAACAAGTTGTCAGCTGAGTACTGGACTGTTTAAAGCTGCTGCAAAAACTGAGACAGAGATTTAGGCTATCTTTCCCTTTGTACAACTGGGCATTAATACATCTGATGACCAAAGAGTTTCCTTTCTGCAGGTTTAGAAGCATAAAAGGCCCCACTGAGAAGGAGTTCCCATCTCTCCATTACGCAGTAAGTTAAACTGATCGTTATTTCTGGAGAGGGAATATGCTGCAGACTCTCAGGAATAAGACTCACTAAAAACAAGGAGTTGAAGAACAACTTTAGTTTTAAAGGCGCAGTTTTATAGCAGCTGATTCCAGAAAGAATTTCTCAGTACTTAACTCCTTTCAGACTGCACCTCGTTTGTGAGTCCACATAAATATAACAGAAAAATACAGTGAGTTTACTGAAATCTCATATATCTCCCATGGAGCTGAAGATACAGCACGTATGAATCCATAATCACAGAAGGGAGGTAACACAAAATAGAAAAGCTGTCCTTCGTCTCAGTAGTACAAGTGACCAGCCTGGAACACATTTTAAACAAACAGCTATTCTAAATGAGGTGCGTTAGAGGTAAAAGAGTTTAATGGAAAAATGACGATCAGAAAATCAGGAAAGTGACAATTTGGTGCTGAAATTAGTAAAACTTGCCTTTGAAATCTTGCAGAAAATGGGTTATGAAGTTTGCAGTGAAGACATATGTACAGATTCAACCTCCATTTAACAAATACGTGCACTGGGAAGAAAAGACTACTTGAAACTGCATATTCCAGAACTGTAGTTCTCTCTTATTCCCTAAGTCTTTGTTTCACTAAATGTAGCACTACCAAGATGTCATCTCCATGTTAACACCAGAGAAAGAACAGATACCCATATGAATAATCTCATAAGTCACAGGGAGAAAGGATGAGCTCCATGATAACATGGACTGATCACAGAGCATTCCATTAAGACAAAGCAGAAACCTCTTCCTGAGCAACGAATGCTGTGGTTATAACTAACATATTCGCTCCTGACTTGCTGAAACTAGTAGACCAAGAATTTAAAGACTGTTTGACACATGATTTTACAGTGGTAAACGAAATGGAAGCTTTCAAGTATAATATACATTACTAAGAACAGCAATTTTTGTGCCTTTAAATAAAAATTAATACCATGACCCATTTGGAGCAATTTTTCCTTTGAACATGCACACCTTTCAGATACCTGGCAAAAATCATGCCCATTTATGCAAGGTTAGAATTTCATTACCCAAGTTCCAACATCAAAAGAAGCAAAAAGAGGAAACTAACGTAATATCCAACCCTATACAAATTCTGAGCGACTCCTTAAAGACTCTAGTGAATGAAATTTTGTAATGTTGTGCTAAGAAAATATAAAATGCACAATTACCTATTATTTCCTACTTTGCGCAGACACATACACTTGTGCAGAATGGGTGCTAAAACCGCTACTAAATCAAAACGACTATGTTTCACAACACTTTTTACAGGTACAAAGAAATACCTAAGATATTGGTAAAGGGCGAAACCTCATGTCTTTCAAGAACTACCAGAAATGTAGGTTGGTGTAATCTTCAATGTCATAAACTGGGATAACTACGAATGAGTTTCAGAGCGTCTTTTCTAAATGTACACCTCTGAAATCTTTAATTGCACTTCCAAGAATTTGTTTCAGAATTTCTGCTATTTATGCTTGCCCCTATTCTATTGTAATTTTTATCAAAATAAAGACCTGTTTTCAGTACACACACACAATCACCCCTTCCATTCTGGGAAGTGAAGACTTCATTAAACTTGAAGACCCACTGATGACAAGGCTCCACCAAACACAAGCCTTATCTAGCTCAGTTAATGTTCTGGACATCTAAAATCTCCACAGTGATAAGTGATGATTACCTGGACTCCCAACAACCTTCTATTAACCTGGAGGTCACTACAGCCGTAGCACTTACGCATTACTTCATCAACAGCCAGGAGGCAGTATCAAAATATAATTCATCCAGGGAAAGGCAAAGCAACTCCTTTCGACATGGAACATTTACAGAGCAACTGACAATACCTACCTTTTTCTCCATGAAAGTGGCCAAACCCTGGAGCAAGACTGTGGAACTTCCACCTTTGGAGATATTCAAAACTCAATGGGACAAGGCCTTGAGCCACCTGATCTAGCTTTGAAGTTGTCCTTGAGGTCCAGAAGCCCCTTTCAACCTAAATGATCATTTGAACCTATGCAAAATTGCTTTGTCCTCAGCTGGACTGCAGCAATATCAAGACGACAAGGTAAGAATTTGATTTGCTCTAGTTCAGGCACTTTCAAAAGAGAAGTGAAGCTAAGCCAGGGAGTTCCAAATTACCTGCATTGCTTTGCAATGGCTATAGGAGAATAGCACCTCAGTTTTATGTTTCATAAAGACAATAGCTGCTCCAGTGCTATAAAATGCTTAATTTGCACCTCATGCTTCAGTAGTGATTACAAAGAAGAATTGCTAGCAGCCAAAAACCACCAGTGTAGTTACCTGCCGCATCTGGGTTTTCCTTTGAGGTCTCCCATCGCACTAATGGTGAGGCTGACTTGGCTTTGCGTACAAGATTTAGCAAAGAAACAGCCTGCAGTGATACTGAAGTGGAAAACAGAGCAAATTAAACTGGTTGTCTTCCTCTTTTACAACCGACTGCAATTACCATACTGGGGAGATGCCATCCAAAGAAAACACTGAACCACGCAAACAGGAACCATTTCATTAGCATTCACAGAGTGAACCCTTCCCCAGGTGTAATTTAAGGAGCCCTTAAATATGCAATTCTATCTACTACTTTGAGTTCTCAATCGCTTCCTACTGTAATTCTAGTTTCCCTCTACATGAAATCCTGCAGTGAAATCTACCTTCAGGATGACTGCCCTGATTAATAACTCTATAATGTCTGTGCTCTCTGTTGGATAAAGCATTTCTTTGTTCAAAAGTAATCCTTTTCCTCTGAATGCTGGCAATTTCAGTGCCGAGGGAATGAATCACCACCGCTTGGTGCTGCCATTCACACCGCTGGGATGTGTAGTCATGTGAAGTCATTCTGAGCCATAATTTCTTATCCTCCTCAGTCAGCTGTGGATTATCATGACAGTGGAAGGACTATACAGGTGTAAGTAACTCACAGGTCATGCAACGTGTCCATTAAAAAGACCAGAGCAACTTCACAGATACTGGATGAATTCAGAATACCTCCATTTAAAAATTTTGAATGCTAACTTGAGAAAGAATAATATTTGCTGGAACAAACAAGGCAAACAAAAAGACAGAACACAGTAATACAGGATGCAGTTTCTGGAAAGAAATGGAAAGGAAAGCATGCTTTTTTCTATGTTAAGTTCCACTACAGCTTAATGGAAAACAAATCTACTTGGCAAAAGTGGTCAGTATTTTGATTTTCGCTCTACATACTGGAATTAAAAAGAAAGTAAAGATCTCCTGAGTTTTCACATGCAGAGGTCCTCTTTACAGTGGATAGCAAGTTTTCAGTGGCCTGACTTGGCACTTGTGTATCACAAAGAATTATTTAGTTCACTGCAGATATCTGAGCACGAGTCAATGACACCTCCAGGTATCAAACCTGCTGATGGGCAGGCAATTATGGGTGTCAATGGTTTTTGAAAGGTCATTTCATCTGGATGTAGAAGAGAATCATTTTAGAAAAAAAATATTTCCACAGAGAAGGATAACATTTACCTGCCTACTTCTATTAGGAAAAAGAGTACCTTTCAATAAAGGATTTAAAAATTATTAAACAAGTTTATTAAACACATTTTAAAATGATCCTATGCAACAACATATTACTAAATTTATGTTGATGACTGAGGGGCAGAATTGTATAGAAAAATCCACTGAGGAAGAAAGGCTGAAACATGCATTATCTCATCAGCTTAGTGGGGCCCGTTTCACCTGAATTTAAATGACTTGAGTAAGATTATGCAGTGAGTCAGCTCAGAGCCCAGAATAGAATCAGGGAATCGTGGCTCATTGTCTCCATCTTTAACCACTAATTCGCACTCCCACACTAAGAAAAATGGATGTTACTATTTCATTAAGCCCCCCAATATATTTAAATCATACCAATACACTGAACCATATCAGAGAAAAAACATAAACTGAGATATAAGCCTAACATCCAGACTGAAACTTGGGTCACTATGAATATGGGTACAAAAGCGGCAATGCTTGTGTAAACTGATGGACCTACAAGCTTTACTGTTCAGTCCTCTGGCTTTGATTGCTTTGGGTTCTCTTACAACTGAAATATTTCAATCTCACTTTCAAAACAAAACAAAAAAAAATTGCAGATGTCTCTAACCACAAAGAAGCTCTTTAGGTAATAAATTATATATGTATTTGTTACTTTAAAGGTTAATTCTATCACAAATATACATTTTAAACTTTCTGTTGTGATCTCCTTTAAAATCTCATGAGAGTATACTACTGCCTACAAAGTGCTTCAATAGACAGAGCATTGGATGGCTGCCTAACACCAAGTTTGTCACTTCTATCTAAGGACAGTAGTGGATGGATGCCGTGAAAAGCTCCATTTCTGTGGCGCTTAACAGTGCAACTTAAAGAAACTTTCCAATATTTTAATAAAGAATGCATGTTCTAATAATATTTAGCTAAAGTTAACACCGAGTAAGAAAACGGATCAACTCTTTATTGCTAAAAGAACTCTCTCTTTTAATTACAGATTTTTAAATTAAATATGCATTCTGGAGAATATTCTCTTTCAATCCTTATTTCTTTCTTTCACACATTTTCTTTCACTCATTCTCAGATGGTCCCCTTTTTGCCCTGCAAATGTGAAGGATGTGTTTTGGAGTCTGTCAGGATAGTAACAAGTCTGTGAGTGCTGCAATGCCAGCTTAGTGTGAACTGTGTCTGCTCTGTTCTAAAACCAGTATCAACTGGTTCCAGACCTCTTCTGATGCTCAATATTCCCAAACACATTTTTCAACTCAAACTCAAATACTTGAATGTATTTGAAACTATCAATAACCCCTAAAATTAGACAAGCCAGTGGATAAGCACAGATATGAACAATTACTTCATGACCTATTCCAGGTAAGATGCAATCCACAGCTTCCTTAAGAGAGGCACACATCAAGAACTCCTTTACATCTGCATCAGTTCTTCCCCACCTGCCCACTCCGGTTAACCAGGATGAGCCTGTTGTATTTTCCTTTTTCAGTGCTGCACAGAATTCACCTCGTGCTTTCAGTCACTCCTCCTCCCAGCTGACTGTGGGGTGCAGCCAATATGCTTTCACTCCCGCTCCTTCTAGTTGCTCACAGCAACTAATAGCAGGTAAACAGTCATCGTTCTTTTCCCCACAGCAAGAGTCAGGGGCTGATCACTGCTGAGTTAAGGAAGATGAATGACTCTCTCCAGTCAGAAAAGAGGTAAAATCATAGAATTGGTTGGAAAAGACCTTTAAGATCATCAAGTCCAATCGTTAACCTACCACTGCTAAGTCCACCCCTAAACCATATCCCTCAGCACCACATCTACAGGTTTTAAGTACGTCCAGGGATGGGGAGTCAACCACTTCCCCGGGCAGCCTGTTCCAATGCTTGAAAACCCTTTCTGTGAAGAAATTTTTCCTAATATCCCATATAAGCCTCCCCTGGCGCAACTTAAGGCCACTGCCTCTTGTCCTGTCGCTTGTTACTTGGGAGAAGACACCAACACCCACCTTGTTACAACCTCCTTTCAGGTAGTGGTAGAGAGCCATAAGGTCTCCCCTCAGCCTCCTCTTCTCCAGGCTAAACAACCCCAGTTCCCTCAGCCGCTCCTCATAAGACTTTTGCTCGAGACTCTTCACCAGCTTCGTTGTCCTTCTCTGGACACGCTCCAGAATCTCAGTGTCTTTCTTGCAGTGAGGGGCCCAAAACTGAACACGGTATTCCAGGTGGGGCCTCACCAGTGCCAAGTATAGGGGGACAATCACTTCCCTAGTTCTGCTAGCCACACTATTTCTGATACAGGCCAGATGCTACTGGCTGCCTTGGCCACCTGGGCACACTGCTGGCTCATATTCAGCTGGCTGTCAACCAACACCCCCAGGTCCTTTTCAGCCAGGCAGCTTTCCAACCACTCTGCCCCAAGCACGTAGCACTGCATGGGGTTGTTGTGACCCAAGTGCAGGACCTGGCACTTGGCCTTGTTGAACCTCATACCATTGGCCTTGGCTGGCCATCCAGCCAGTTTTTTACCCAGCAAAGAATATGCCTGTCTAAGCCATGAGCAGCTACTTTCTCCAGGAGAATGTCGTGTCAAAGCCTTTACTAATGTCTAGGTAGACAACATTCACAGCCTTTCCCTCATCCACTAAGCAGGTCACCTTGTCACAGAAGGAGATCTGGTTTGTCAAGCAGGACCTGCCTTTCATGATCCCATGCTGACTGGGCCTGATCACTTCATTGTCTTGTACATATCATGTGATGGCACTCAAGATGATCTGCTCCATAACCTTGCCCAGCACCAAGGTCAGACTGACAGGCCTGTAGTTCCATAGATCCTCCTTCCAGCCCTTCTTGTAGATGGGTGTCACATTTACTAACTTCCCATCAACTGGGAGCTCCCTGGTTAGTCAGGACTGCTGATAAATGATGGAAAGTGGCTTGGTGAGCACTTCTGCCAGCTCCCTCAATACCCTTGGGTGGATCCCATCTGGCCCCATAGACTTATGTGCATCTAAGTGGTGTAGCAGGTTGCTAACCATTACCCCTTGGATTATGGGGGCTTCATTCTGCTCCACATCCCTGTCTTCCAGCTCAGGGGGCTGGGTACCCCGAGAACAATATCTTACTATTAAAGACTTAGGCAAAGAAGGCATTAAGTACCCCAGGCTTTTCCTCGTCCTTTGTCACTATGTTTCCCCCCTCATCCAAAAAGGAATGGAGAGTCTCATTAGTCCTCCTTTTGGTTGTATGTAATGTATTTATAGAAACAGTTTTTATTGTCTTTTATGGCAGTAGCCAGATTAAGTTCTAGTTGGGCTTTGGCCCTTCTAATTTTGTTCCTGCATAACCTCGTGACATCCTTGTAGTCCTCCTGAGTTACCTGCCCCTTCTTCCAAAGGTGGTAAACTCTCATTTTTTTTCCTCCTGAGTTCCAGCCAAAGCTCTCTGTTCAGCCAGGCCGCTCTTCCCCAAGAACTCATCTTTGAGCACATGGGGACACCCTGCTCCTGTGCCTTTTGGATTTCCTTTTGAATGTCCAGCCTTCCTGAACTCCTTTGCCCTTCAGAACTTCCTCACAAGGGGGTCTGTCAACCAGTCTCCTAAACAGGCCAAAGTCTGCCCTACAGAAGTCCAAAGTGACAGTTCTGCTAACCCCCCCTCCATACTTCTCCAAGAATCAAAAACTCTATCATTTTGCGATTGCTGTGCCCAAGATGGCCTCCAACCATCACATCACCCACAAGTCCTTCTCTGTTTGCAAACAACAGGACCAGCAGGGCACCTTCCCTAGTTGACTCACTCACCAGCTGTGTCAGGAAGTTATCTTCCACACATTCCAGGAACCTTTTAGAGAGTTTCTATTGTATTGCATTTCCAGCAGACATCAGGTAAGTCAAAGTCCCCCACAAGAACAAGGGCTAGTGATTGTGAGACTTCTCCTAGCTGCTTATAGAATACGTCATCTGCCTCTTCATCCTGGTTGGGTGGTCTATAACAGACTCCCGCCATATGTGCCTTGTTGGCCTTCCCCCTAATTCTTACCCATAAACACTCAACCCTATCGTCACCATGATTAAGCTCTAGATAGTCAGAAGACTCCCTAACATACAGGCCCACTCCGCTACCTCTCCTTCCTTGCCTGTCCCTTCTGAAGAGTTTATAGCCATCCATTGTAGCACGCCAGTTGTGCGAGTCATCCCACCATGTCTCTGTGATGAGTAAGTAGGTAGGTGTGATGCTGTTCTGCAGCGAGTTTTACAACCTGAAAATGCCATTCTCAATGGCTTTTTACAGGGCAGACTGCTTCAAAAATTTTAAGCTAATGTCCGAATATCACTTAAAATGTCACATATATTATATAGCTCTGTTTGTATATGAATATATTTTTGCTTGTCACCTTCCAAAGCTCCTTATTAGACACACATTTGAGGACCGTGGATCACAGGACTGAAAAATTACTAAATAAAGCAGTTTCAACACATGAAATAAGGAACAAAACACAAGAGGGAGCTGAGAAGGCAACAGGAAGCTGTGATTATGCAGAACGTGCAGGATTTGAATATTGTCAACTTGCAGACTCAAGGTGAAATTTTCCTGAAAGATGCAAATAGACAAGAATTACAAGCGATATCAGCAAATTACAGCCACCTGACACAATTAAGATAGATTTCTAAGTTATATATCTCTCTTCTAACTGTAAGAGAAGGGTGTCACACATGGTGTCATATACCACTGCAGAACCCTCCCAACAACTGCTTGGCAGAAATAAAGAGTGGTTTAATTGCTTCACATATTGTGTTCTTGGAAGTGATCTTTATTGCAGCGTTGGCAGACACCTAAGAGAGAACTAAAAGATCATTTTGATATACTCCATGTCAATAGGTATAATAATATACTGCCTTTTAAAAGTTGATAAAAGCAAGGCATGCAATGGATGGGTTAAGAAGCAACGGCACAGAAAAATAAAATAGTTTGCCTAAGGTAAAACATCAAATCACCAGCAAAGTTGGGAATACATTTAAGATTCTAAGGATTTTCTGTGGAATGATCTTCGGGAATATGTTTTCTCTGCAATATCAGATTTGTTTATTTTCTTAAAAAAGATACAAATTACTAGGACACACTGTTTTTTACATATGCCCACATGAAACAGTCTGTAAACCTGTAGTCTTCAGAAGACCAAAAACTGTTTTGGGGTTTGTTTTTTTTTTTTTTTTTTTCTTAAAGCTCCACATACCACTGGAAATTCATAAAAGGTGGCTATGGAGCCATTATCCCCATCTATAACACCAAAATTTGGTGCTGTCTTATGAAATTACCAGTCAGAAGGTTTAAAATAAACCAAAGGAAACAAATTTTCACAGATTGTGCATGTAAATTAAGGAACTTGTCCTGGTTTCAGCTGAGAAAGAGTTAAGTTTCTAGCAATTCCTGTGAAAGGAATGTCACTAATACCTATTATTTTTAGTTGTTGCTAAATAATATTTACACAATTCAAGGACTTTTTTCAGCTTCCCATAGAAGCACAGACAGAACACCAGAATGGCCAATGAAATACTCCACACCATAGATGTCAGGCTCAGTATATAAATGGGGTTAGCCAGGGGCAGGAATGCACAATCACTGCTTGGGACAGAGCCAATTCACCAAGCAGTGAGAGTGACCCATGTCATTATTATTATTGTTATTATTATTCATGTTATTTTTCCTTCTCTGATATTGTTTCTGTTAAACTATCTTTATCTGAATCCATAAGACTTTTCTTTTCCCCTTCCCCCCCCACCCTCTTCCCCCCCCAACCTTCTTGGGTGGCAAGCAGCTTTGGTGGGAAGAGCTGAAGGTGTTGAAGCAAGTGCTTAAAATGGGATGAGAGTTTTGAATTTCAAAACTTCATTATGAGGGTGGTTTGGGGCTAGCATAATCTCATGCATCTTGTGGGAGAGTAAGGGACTGCTGGGAAAAGCACCACAGTCTGAGGCACTGGAGCTTTTTTTTGTTCTGAGAAACATAAATAAGACCTGGCAAATTGCTACTTCACAGCAGCATGACTGCAGAAAGGATTAGTTGCCTTTGACATCTACTGCTGTATCATTGCTACGTACAGAGGGTGAAATTCTGAGCCACTTAATTGTCTTCTAACAGTTATCAGAAAACAGATAGGTAAAGACAGTGTGATGGCCCGGGATAAGTGGTATGATCTGCACAAGAAAGCAACACCAAACTTCCATCTCTTTCACAAAATCTAGTTTCTTTCCCGGGGAAGAAACATGGTAGAAGTTGATTTTCACAATAAGAAGAGATGCTTATTTGGGTATCATTTAATAATTTAATTATCAGGTTTAACATGAACAAATGTTCAAATTATGGCAGATTTTTAATCTGTATTGTAAATAAATGCCTCCTCTACAAAGCTGTATATCTTCCTGTGTACTTTTAAACTCTTCTAAATGATTTTGATAATGTAATCAGCTGCTTGAATAAACATAACCTAATTGAAGTAGTATTCCAAAGAGCATTATTTCTATTATTATAACTTCCCTGGTGCATAGCTGTAAACAGGGAAATGAATGACAGCAAACGACCTAGATAAATGTGTCCCAATAGCTGTCACTCCTTAGTCTTGACCTTCTGACACTGTTCCAGCTGTGCAATAACTTGTCCCAGCATTAAGGGAGAGAAAATCTCAGGCTCATTCTATTCTGGGCAAACTACTAGTATTTCTCTACAGACACACAATCTTATAAATTTAGTGGACTAAAATGTATTTCGAATATAAGATCAAAAGAAATCTTCAACCTTTCTACAGCTTCTCATCTCCCACTATAGAAATAAGTAAAGAATTATAGTAGTAGATTAAACGTTATGCATATTTTACTGGTAGTTGCATGTTTTTGCATTTACTTTGAGCTTTGTAACTCAGAAAGTACAAGTCTCATCAAACCTTATTCCTGAGGAATGCCATTTCCAGTGCCTTTTAGTAAACAGAGGAAAGGAAGATAAATGACAGAACGTAGTTCTGACTGAATGTATTCAGAGTTGTAATCTATACTCTCTGTAATTCAATGCACAGTGGTAATTCACCAAAAATATGCTGGGCTACAAAAGAAATCCCAAAGTAATCAGAGAATATGTAAAACAGGATGAGAAGCTATGACCATTGATGAATCCCAGTGTAACCAATAATTCAGAGATAAATGTGCATGTTACAAAATACATGCTATATTATACACACAGAGTACCCATGTTTTTTCCCTAAGAAATCAGTCTTACAAAGCTGGGTGATGCCTGCATTCAAGGATTTTCTTAGAAACACAGCCAAGCAGCTTAATACAAAACCACACCATTAACTTACGTAACTACAGATTGAATTTAGGTATTCCCCTATGTAGCCCGAAATACCCCTAGATTTTTAAAGTAAAAACAATCTCTCTTGTTAATCAGCAGAAAATTTTACCAAAAGTTTTAAAAGCAAATAAACCAGATGTGCTGGAGCAACATCACTAGTAAAACTAGCAACATCACTTGGTTTTTCCAGATTCTGCTTGCATGCGCCAGCAAGAGTGAATAATCTGTTGTGATGGGGAAGAGAAATTGGAAAACTTTTCATTAGTCTCATTAATCATCACAGCAAAAAGCCAGAAATAAGGCTTTCTGCCAAGAGCACTGCAATTTAAAATTCTGCTAGAAGAACGTTCTCATAAGAGAAGTTCCAACATTTCGGCCTTTCATCCTTACCTACTTCTTTACATTACGTTAGAAAATCACTGCTAGAGCAGTGTGTTGTGTAACAACAGGCCCATGAGACCAGGGAGGGCGGGCATATTTTCCTACAAGGTCCAACTACTGTAGCATTGTATAACAAATTAAATGCAGTTTAACTATAAAGTCTCACTGTAAACATTACAAAAATACCTAAAATACTGCTATATAATTGAATTTAGATTAAAGTAAACCCAGAGAATTTTCTTGTGAAGTTTTGTTTGTTTGTTTTTAAGACTTACTGGTATTGATGTCAGTAAGCGACATAAACAAAATTGTGAAATGTTCAAGACTTATTTCAGATAGACACCATGCACACCTTCAGGCACGGTCAAATGACGATGAACAATGGGTGCCTCTGGAAGGCAAGAGGAAGGGAAGTCCTTATTCTGTAAGACAATACCCTTCAAGTAAAGAATGACAGCCTCACCAAAAAGTCTCAATAAAAGGTGAAACAGCTGTAGTGACCACAGCATATTCAGAAATGCACCGTACTAAACTTCTATATTCACTGAGATAATGAAAATCTAATTTGATGTCCTTCTACAGACAAGAGCTAGCATTTAAGGCTCATTTTGAAACCTAAGGAAGTCCAGTGTTAACTTGTTCCCGACACCTTTGACTTAAAAAAAAAAAAAAAAAAAAAGGAAACTTTTTTTTTTTTTTGCTAGCTTTTTAGATATTGTATTTAACTTTCCTACATAGTAATTTTGACACTAAGACAACTTTGTTTTGAATCCGGACACAGATGGCATCTTCCCTGTGCAGAACACCTGAGAAACCCCCTACCATATAGCAAGCCCAACACGGTGCTCCAAACAGAAGAAAGCTAAAAACCTGCAAGAGCTATAGAAAGGAAGTAAAAGAATGATTTGAGATCTGCAAAACTTACTTCCTAGTGAAAAATTTAGGAAGCTCAAACTATTTGAATTGTCCCTAAAAAAACATGATCCAGAAACAAACAAAAAAACCCTCCAAAACCCAAGCCCCAGTGAACCTATGCCTGGATCAATGGTAACTGTCCACCTACAGTTTTCTCAGTTCTCTTCCCACTCAAATTGCACTAGACGTTGTCATGTGGCCCACAAAAAAAAGTTTACAACTTGGCCTCACTTTGTTTCATTATAAGCGCAGCTGTGAGATCAAATTGTAGACTGAAGTACAGAGATCACACAGAGTTAATAAGCTTTTGGTTTCAAAACATACCTAAGCTTCTCAGAACCTCTTGAACAAAAGGGCCTCTGCCTATATTGTTGGCACTTTTCTCACATAAGGAGCATGCTCATATCAAAGTCAGTAAAGACAGTGTCAGTTTTATTCCATGTTTTGCTCTGAATAATGGGTTTCTCCTTTGAAAGAGTGACCTATGCAGGTAACTGGGCAATTTAAGTGTTCACTTCAGAAAACGAGAGAGCAAACAAGAGGGTGAGAATAGGGTTGAATTTCATCAATTAGAAGTTTGTCATTGATTCACTGGTTCCAGAATTTCACACAGCTATATTCAACCTGATGCATTTTTAAAAAACAAAATCAGTATAAGCAAAAAGACCTTTCAGTCTTCATTTTTTTCCATCTTAATGGAAATCAGTGATAATAGAGCCTTTTGAGGCTATCGCCTGTCATTTCTGAGGGAAAATTACTTAAATCCATGCATTTGCTGACTGCTTTGCTAACAGTGCTTTTACTTCCTCACCAAGCCAAAGCCAAGAACAATCTAATCCACTTTCCTGCCAATGCTGAATTGATCCTTATTGTACTTATACCCTGTCTAGGTTTACGTGACCAACCATCGATGTTTTAGTTCCATCTCTCAAAGACACACACAGAGCCTTCTGTCTAACAGTATCCATTGAGAAGTAGATTATTATAACTTCCCTCAGATTTTGTTGTGCTTGTGCTTTATTTTTACCCGCAAGCAGGTCTTGGCTCACACAAGCTATCAATGGAAGCAGCATCTAAAAGTGTATCTTATTCACAGGGAGGGGAGATAGAGGTAATTTCTTTTGACGTTCATGGGATTTGCATATACAAGTCATTTAAGTTAATGGAAAATGGGACCTTAAAGTTGTTATAAGGAAAACAGAGTAAATCAGAGACTGGAAAGAAAGACAGGGGAAAAGTTTATTTCTTTCCCATATATATCCAAATCTCTCCAACACCACATTTCTGTCTGTGGCTTTATTTACCAGCCTTGATCCTGAGACATTCTAATAGTTAAATGTTTAATGAATACCTTTTGGAGCTAAAAAGAAATATGCTCAAAAGCTGACCTCAAAGAATGCTTAATGGGGTCTAGATAAAATGTCAAAGCAATTTGTTGTCATCTTTACTGTTTTAAGTCCTTGGCATCACTGGTAATTCCCACTCAAATGAAGTATTCCAGGCTCCTCAGAAATACAGGGATAATTCTTAATAATGGACATGTAGATCTGCTGCCGCTCCTTCATTTCTGTAGGCACTGTTATAGCAATAGATAATACACTGAGCAATGAAGGAGCCCTCCCCACAAGGAGCATAAAACTCAATGGGCGATACAGGTCCAATGCAGAATAATGCAGTTCAAATACTGACTTTTTTCTTTTCTCCGAAACGAAAGATAAAGTGATTGTTTGGGCACTTTTAGAGAAAAGGGAGCCAAGTCAGCATCAGCAAAATGCATCATCAACTTTTTAACAGACACCTTATTGCCACTGTGTTAACAGACAGGAAAGAAATGAACTTTACAACCAAGGTCACTAAGTGACTTCGACTATGAATAAAATAAGCTACAGGTGAATAAAAAGGGAATTTCAACCTCCCCTTACCTCCTCAAAGCAAATCAGGCATCCATACAATTGGAAGAGCACGGACAGTGTATTGCCTTGGAACAAAGATAAATAGTCTCTTCCCTATCCTGTGGATATTGTAAGGCACTGAGATTCAGGATTTCATAGCATTTCTAGTGGTCTATGTTTGACAAGACCATAATAGGCATTTTTTGCCCTTTGTAAATTAAAACTTTTTGTCCTAAATATTCCAGCTAAGATGAAGGACTACTGTATTATAGACTGTATGAAAGTAGTTCTTAGTCATAAAGGTTACACATTCTCAGCAAATGAGAGAATAACGAAGACTGTGTCTCACCTTTTAGAGGGGCAAACTTCAGACACAGAAATTTTAATTCACCTACCCAATGCCACACTGAAACTCTAGGACAGAACCTGCCCTTTGTTTTAAAGGTCACTGCCTGACCACCGCAGCCTTTGGTAAATCACAACTCTGTGCTTCACGTGCATTCATCAAAGAACAAACTGTGGACAAACCTTATTGTGCACTGACTCTGTTAATCAAAGTACTTGAAGTGTATCAAAATCACAATACTTTCAATTTGATGTGAGTTTAGAACAAATATACACATTCTGCCAGTGGCAACAAACTGGCAGATATCATACCTTAGATATAAAAAATATTGGCAGATATTTTAACTTAGAGTTAAGAAAAAAAGAAAAAACAGAACAGGAATACCATGGGTTAATTTTTAGCCTATTAGAAATACAATCTACAAAAGTTAAGGGTGGGGTAACTCTTGTGAGAATAAATGGAACAGAAAAATACATTATAACATTCTCCAGCAACATCCCCCACCTGAATATACCTAAGGAGAAGAAACTTCCTTTTCTGAAGGAAAACCACA
This sequence comes from Ibidorhyncha struthersii, assembly GCA_013398815.1. Lineage (NCBI taxonomy): Eukaryota > Metazoa > Chordata > Aves > Charadriiformes > Charadriidae > Ibidorhyncha > Ibidorhyncha struthersii. The sequence goes on from VZSZ01009513.1 coordinate 240,489, forward strand.
ACAGCACAGCTTCTAGCATTGTTAGGGAAAGAAAGGAGGCTCCTGATGGAAGATCTTACAGAGGAAAAAGATGAGACCACATTCCAAAACCACAGGGTCTAAAGCCTTGCAAACAAATAAGGCTTGCAATTGATCATCTGGGAGAGAAAGAACAACAGAGGACAGGAAAAGAAGCTGTACTTAATTTCTATGTGAGACTTCTAAGAAGGAGAAGAAAACTTGCTCCAATTAAGAAAATTTCAACGCCTCAAGCTAGCGTAACTTTGATCTTATTCTTTGCCAGAGAAAAGAAATTTCATCTCTTTAAAGCTTCAACCAAGTAGAACCAAGTTATTAAGGAGCAAGAAAACTTAAATAAGAGCCCTTTAGGGAGACCAAGGGCAAACTGACAGGTATAATATTTTAATTGATTGCCTACATCAGAGGAATTAAAATAATTACATATCTCTATTGGTACAAGAGTAGTCATATATATTTGTCTGAGAACAGAGTGGCATAAAATATGCAAAATTTCATAGTAGCTTCAGCCTTTTCATTTCTACTTTACCTTTTAGATTTGAAGAATATTGTTTTAAAAAAAAAGACAATTTATCACCACTTAAAAATAATAAAATAGTTTTTATAATACTAACTTATATCATTGATTTTGAAAGTTTACTTAATATTAATTTACAGCATTAGACTGACAGCCACAGAAACTCGGATCCTATATGGGTCCTCAAAACAAATCGCTGCCCAGCCAGAAGCAGTGGGAGCTTTTTCAAACCAACTGTGAGATATATCTCATCCCTAACCCTGAAGCAACCTTCCTTTCCCATACCACTTAGTGCTGACCTCCCCTAAAAACACTGGTAAGGGGTGGCACGGACACGTTGGGGTAGGTGTTACTTAGAGCTGCCAGTGATGGTCCCCAGCCAAGTCACACAGCAGACTTTCCAAGAGGAGTCAACTGACACTAATTTTCAGTCACTACTGGTGACTGAGCACTATGCAGTTGTACTCAAAGCCCCCGAACAACTGCAAACTTTTCTGTCTTCTGAAAGAGATTAAAATCTTTAAATAAGCAACAACGAGGAAACAGATTCAAAAACTGAGAAGAGAAAAGAGGTGGCTGTGGTAAGCATGAGGTAAAAATAACAGGATGTTTTAACCTTTATAAGCTGGACATTAGTAGGCAATCCATGCGGTAAGCTTACTTTTGCCATCTGCCTGACCATGAAGATCAGGTCAGGAAACTAGCAGCCGTTTATAGATTTCAATTATCAGCTGTTTCCTCCAACCCATTCAAACAACAAGGGCTGAAGTAAAAGATAACAGAAAAAGATGAACTTGATTCAAAAAAGATCTAACAGCATCTCTAACTAAGGGCATCTGTATCATAAAGGATGAAAAGATGAGGAACTTCACTAATGTGCGTTTGTGTCTGAGCCAGCAGAGCCAGACTCTGCCACATGTGCTTGGGTTCCTGGTGCCTCAACTCTGTCATATTTACATAAACCACCTTTAACGCGTACAACCTGGAGTCAAAGTAAAGTTAATGAACCCAAAGATATCTCCAAGGTAAGCAAGTTCAGAGTCAAACCCTGACTTTTTTTCATGACAGCTGTTTGTCTCAAGGTGGGGCAGCACATTGTCCTCGGCTGGTTCTTCAGACATCTCTGCACTCTCTGCTGTTCCTAAGGATTTGTATTTACTATTCTGAATTCTGCACTGGTATCTTACTAAACACAAATAACTAGTGACTTGGATCACTGTTAGGTTTACAACATCATGATGCATATAATTCCCTTTTAAATGCTTATTTGCAATTTATTTGATAAAAATCTCCATAAGGCAATGGAATAAGTAAAAGAGGAAGACATTGATCATTCACTGGGGAGGCTCAGGGTCAGATTATTGAAAATATTTGCCACAGACAATTGAATCAATAAATGCATGATTTCTTGCTTTGTGAAATCATCAGTTTTGACTTCTATATTATTAAATGCTTCTTGTAGACAAACTAACACTTATGGACTTAGTCATTCCATAAGCTAATCAGCACCTAAAATCTTTTTCATCTGACTTTGAGTGATATCTTAACAACTTAATATCAGCTCACACTGAAAACCTGATTAGCAGAGACAGGTGACAATAGCAATGAATTCTAGTGTGTGGGGGACCATTACTATGCTGTTAAAATACAAAAGGAAAATATTACCTCCTACAGCTTTTGCTTTTGAATTTGAGGAAAAGCCCATGCAAAGATGTCTTATACAGAATACAGTTTTCTCTCCCTTGCCTCATCTGTAGTCTCTACCTGGATCAAATGAATGAAAACTTCTCACTTCCCCAGCATATGGCCTAAATCAGTATTCCATTACCATTACAAATGAGCATATTCTGAACCTTAAATATGCACAAACAGCATTCTTCTAAACAGGAAGATTCAGTAAGCCTCCAACCTGTCAAAGAAAGGCTTGATAACAGCTACGTAGCCTCTAAAGGAGGCCTTGCTTTCATTGTTAATTTTAAACTGTCCCATTAGTCCTGAGAAAGTAATGCAGGTATTGCAGAATACTTTTTGCATTTTGAGGAAGGTCTTCCAGGCATACTGAAAAAAGGCATTATAGAATTTACACTGGTACTATTCTGCAGACCATAAAATACTAATGCAGGATTTTTTGTAGAACAAAGGGAACTGATTATAAGGGGTTACAAACTGAAGGTCATTGGCCTGTCCTTTCCTCAGACGCTGACAACAAACAGCTCTTGATGATACTGGTATTAACAAAACTCAGTGAAGGAGACCCCTATGGCCTCTACTTTTAGTATTTATTATCACTCTGCCATAACGACAGAAGAAACAGTACCAAGATATTTCCATGAAAGTTTTAAATTGAGTTACTTTGCAACTGTAAATAAGAATGCCTGTTCCTTATATCATAGCTGATGAAAACAATGCACAGAGCCATTGTGCGACATATCCAGGAATACAACTTATGATGTACTAAGGAAGAGTATCCTGACATAAAGGCAAGAGCTTTCACGTGTGATTTTATCTATGTCAGCTAGATTATGATGCTACCTATATGCTTTCTATTACACAGATACTGTCAATTAAAGTATAATTATATTTTTCATCTCTATTCCCTCTACATGCATGCTATGCCTCAAGTCATTATCACAGTCATTAAAATACAGCAGTACTGTATCCCATGTCAGCATTTAAATGAAGTATGAGGATATATAACAATACAATTAACAGAAGTATTCCCAGTGAATGGGGCCTTGAAAAACAAAGAGAAGCCTTGATGGGAATGATTCTGCACTTGAGGCCTGTACACAGCAATCACTGGGGCTTTTCATCTTTCTTTTTTAAAGAGAGTTGACAAGCCTGATGGAAGGAGAAAGAGAGAGAAACTACAATTTTGAAGCTTCATTTTTATTCAAGACGTAGCACAAGGACATCCAGAGGCAGCCTAGGAAACATGAGATACAGTCAGAAATGAAGCCTGAATTAGTAGCTGAATCCATTTATTCTTTTTGAGGTTCTGTGTAGCACCTGACATAAGGGCCTCTCTCCTGACTTGTGTCTTTCAGGACTTTACACAAAAAAAAATAAAAATAACATGCCCGTCTGAACGAGAGCCCCAAAAGGCAAAAGAAACAGTAAGCTTGTGTCTTATATTAAAACTTGTGTACTTTCTGCTCATGCAGCAAATACCTATGCATATTTATTTACCTTGGACAAGATGAAAGGTCACTCATTATGTACATAATAAGCTCATCTCAATTGTAATTACACTGCAGAAAAAAAAAACCTTCATTTGAAGGTTAACTAGATTCAAAATAACCCAGTTCTCACCAGGGTGTTGCATTTATTTCAATTAAGTCAATCAACTTAACAAGGATTTAATTAAAAACAAGTTAGCAAGTCAGAAGTAGTATTTGAAATGTAATTAATAAATATTTTAAATAAGCAAGAGTAGCTAAATCAAATATATAATTATAAATGCACTAGCCTATTATTTCTTTGCAGGCATTTGCTGGTCAACAACAAAAAGCACTCCACCCCAGGAATCCTGGCATGCAGTTCATCCTTGCAAAGACAAACGAACACAGTGTCCAGGAGATGTAATACTGAGCTTTCAAAGAATTAAATAGAGAAATGAGTACCTATATCCATTTTTTTTACCAGAGGGAGAACCCAAGGTTTGCCCACACTTTCTTTGCTCTATTTCACCCGTTGCTGTTGGTACAAAATAGCTGTTCAAGGCAGTTAAACAAAACATAAAGTGTCTTTTCACTGAACCGACATGTTTTGTTAGTTGTGCAGTTTCCTTCCTCTGCGAACTAGCAGAGCAGGGAGCACAACACTAACGAACAAAACCAGACAACTGTCAATACGAAGAGGCTAGTATTCATGATGGCCATGAAACCTCCCAAAAAGCATCTGTAATTTACATCAGATGCGTTCTCATTCTGTGCCTTCCCATTTTCTTTTGGAAAATTATGCATCCCTGGCTTTGGACTCTAACATCTGTGCTTAGACCTCTGCCTCCCACAGCGTCCTTCAGTGTTTCCCAGGAATCTCTCTCCCATGTAACACCATTATACTATCTCACTTGTTTCTGACATTCCTGGGTAAANCCAAACCACAAAATCCCCAACCCCCCTCCCCCCCCAAAACCCATAAAACTCCACCAACAACCCACAAGCAATATTTCTGTTGTTTTTAATCCATCACTAAAAATACTTTATTCCATTGACACCAGTGAACACCAATTTAATTATAATACAACAGATGTAAGCGTATTTCAAGTAAACATACTTTTAAGTTAAGGGCATATATATACCCAAATGAAAGTTTTTGTCTACCTCCATTGTTTACAACTGACTTAGCATGTTTTCTTTCATGTATCTGACACATTGAGAACAAAAGCACAAAGATTAAGACAAGAATGATCAAAAGTGTCAGCTCCTCTTGAGTAACCAAATTTGAGAAGCCTATGCCTGATCTTTCAGATTACTTCACTTTATATTACACTCTTCACCTTCAGACCACACTTCCTATTAATCTGGCCACAGCTACGGCTATAAGTGCTTCAAACTTAAGCAAATCAACCCGTAGTTCCTGATGTGAAGCCCTCAGAAAATAAGCAACAGAGTGAGGAATTATGCTTGAGAATATTTGTATCTACAGGATTTTCCCAGCATCATGGAGGAATTCTGGGGCAGAACCAAAGCTGAAACCCAATTAGCCATGTCACAAACACAGTCCTCCTGGAGTTCTCTACTTTAGTTGCTATGAGTTGCCCCCTCTATATAAAGTCCTACAGCAAATCCACCTCATACACTGAGCTAGCATAAGTTTTGTGGAAAGTAGAGGGGAGAGCCTCTTTAAGCATATAATTAACCAGAGGCATTGTAATGTGTATGCACAAAAGTGCTAAAAGATGTCCTGCTCATTTCAGGGGAGGTAGGACTAGGTGACCTTTAAAGGTCCCTTCCAACCCAAATTATTCTATGATTCTATATGGTTCAACTTAACAGAAGGGAAGGGTTATTGACTTGAATAATGAGTGCAAGTCTAGAGGAGGCCATTAAACAGGCCCTCTGCAGTCCTGTTCTTACCAGCTTTCAGCTTTTTTTTTTAACTCGCTATCACCTCCCCAACTTGTGCACCCATGCCCCATACCTGTAACTGTCCAGTTCTTTCAATTTTTTTTGCCAGCTTCTCTCAAGGTTTAGTGAAACAACTTAATCTATTTCTTCAGAAAATAGTGATGGAAAGTGTTCTTTGAGAGCTCTAGTCTTCAAATTACTCACTTCAAGTAAGTGATCTGAAGCAGAGACAGTGAGCAAGAACAGAGCTCTCTTAAAATACTGATATTGCACCATCCAGGTGACAATCTGCAGAGAGCAAGACCTCTCTGCAACTAATACCACCAAACTGTTTCTTATCCCTTTTCACCTAGGTTACTTTGGAACCAAGTTGTCATAAACTGGCAACTGCAACTTATGCTTTAAGCCTTTCTATTTCAGCTTTACTGAAGATACTCTCTTAGAAGTATTTTGAAAAAGACTATGTTGAATTGCAATAAATAACATTTATGTATTAAAAAAAAAGCGCTATATTTAGTGATCCTCTAGACTGAAAAATATAAAAAGTTTTGTGAGTCTTGGTATCAGCTTGCACCAAAACCGTTATACTGTGCAGTGAACTTTTCAAGGACTTAGGCAGAATATTTCCAGAAAAGTGCATCTTAATATCAATTATCTCATGATAATGGTGATTCCTGTAAGAAAATGTTTTTCTGTTTTGTCAACTGGATATATTTTGTCTGGTCTATCCATATGTCCACATGCCTGGTAAACTTGGAAGTTTATCAGAGACAAGGAGGAAAACAATGGTACGTGCTCCTTGTCAAAAATACCGGCAAATACAGCACTGACTTCTCCACATTCCCCTGGCTACCTTGGCTCCTCTATTCCCTCTTCTGCCCCATCCCAACAAAACAAAATGAATGGAGGATCCAACACTATTAGGCTATACAGAGGGAATTCTGCTATTCCTGGAAAGAAAACCAGAGCACCAAACGCCTTCTGTTCCCTCTCCAAACTCAATCATCTGGATAGAACTGGTATTTTTGTTTTATTTCTTCCATGCCTTGGAACAGAAAGGAACATATTGCCCTGAATAAGACAGACACAAAGCAATCAAAGATATCTGCATGCGGTACCGAATGTGATTATTTTTCCTTTTACCTCTTTGACTCAATTTATTGCTGCCCACTGTATTTTGCTTTATGAAGCAGCACTGGAGAAAAGCCAGCATCATTCTTTAGCTGAGATAGTACGCACTAGTTTGTGAGCTAGTCTCCCTCTCCTCTCAGCTAATGCTCAAAACCCCAATGCAACACAGACTAGTTTTAATGCAACTATTTGCACAGTGAATGATGCAGTACTTTTAATTGAGTTATGTATGACAGGGACCAAATTTCTACAGGAATAGTATCTGAGATTTAAGCTGGCTTTTTTGTTTCTTCTCTTGGACTCTACGCAGTGGTCATCCCTCCTCCTGTTTTAAAGAAACGTGGCAAACAAATAGTGAATAACAAGTAGCAGGAAAAGAATGGGTACTTTGGTGAATGGAATCAATTTTGTTTTAATGTTCCCCTTACTGCCACCTGACAAATGTAGCTAAAACAGAGGATATAAAACAAAGCTCTGCCTCTAATTCAGAGGTAATTAAAGATATCTCTAGTACCATGTTATTGAAAGTCCTCAACATCCACATCCCCAACATCCATGGAAGCTCTCTGAAGTGCAGCATATTTTTAGCTGACCTAATATTCTGTTCATTCTGCTGAAGAAAAAAATAGTGGAGTTTGCTTTAAGAATATTCTCATGTCTTTCCCCTAAATCTGCAGCTCATCAGTTTCTGGCAAAAAGGCATAAATACCAGATAAAACTGTTTCAGAAAAATGCTATCAGGTAATAGGGAGAGTTTTAGTACAGGATGGAAATATTTTCTTCTTAGGAACCCCTTAATAAAATAGGAAGTCCCAGCGAAAGTAAAGAGGTGACATTTTTCTGCAAAAGGATGATAAACAAAACCATAGAAGGCATATTAAGATATCTGGCTGACTCTTTTGCTCTGATGAAGGATACATATATAGACCATCTCCGAAATATTTTTTTCTAATCTGATGTTTAAAATCTTCAGTGAGGAAGACTGCAAAGATAGCCTGCCCCCTTTCTATCAATACCTTATACAATGACAGTTGTTGACTGCGCTCCCCAGTTAAATACTTTTTTAAAAATTAAATTTAAAGTAAAATATTTCCCCACAGGTATATTTCTAGATCTCAAACAAACGTTGCTGCAATGCAAAAGACGTTCTTCAACCACTGCTTAGAGTGCAATGTCCACAGTTAGACCTAAGTGACATTTATGTAGTTGCGTAGACCAATTTCCTCCCCACATTTCACAGAAGAGTAGCACTGGCCTTTTTTATAACTGCAGTACGTTGCCAGATTTCCATTCAGCTTGAGGTCCAAACAAATAGACCCTGTTACACTGGCTGCATAGCTAGTCATTCCCCATGATGCATTTGTGAATCTTAAGTTTCCCGAGAGCAGCACTTCACGCTTGCATTAAATCTGGGTCAAATTTAATCTTGTTGCCATTATGATACACATATCAACTCCTTCACCAAGAACCACACTGTATCTCCCAACTGCCCCATGGAAATGCTGTGGTGCCTGGGAGAGGGGCTGCCCTCCGTGTTTCCTGCAGACGGCTATGGAGCACTGAAGTCTCTATGCTTGGTGGACTGCAGAAATATTCCTTTTAAACTAACATATCACATAAATGACCTTAACAAAGCAAGAGCAGTATTGGTCCCATATCTATCTTAGCTCTTGAAGTTCACTAAACATGAAGGAAAATGCTACAGCACTTCAAGGGCGATAGCAAGAGCTGCACAGTGAGTGCCTTGTGTCTTCTAAGCAAAATTTCTTTCCAGGGTGCCCTAGTAGCAGGGATACTCACAAAGGGGTGTATAGGCACTGCATGTTTGGACCCCAAGCATCAATAGACACTAAGGTTAACAGAAAAATTTATACTTCCAGTTTCAGGTAAAAATGTGAGTGAAAAAAAATAATCAGCTATTTAATTTAAAGTAAAACTGCTACTCAACAGAAAAGAAAAATATATTCATAAACCATTCCCTCACTCTTTTTCACTTATACTCAAAATGAGAAGGATGCCACTGACAAGTACACCATAACCATCCATTATACCTGACATTGAGATCATTTACAGTATATTAAAAAGAACTGTTCTGGCACTTGTATACACTGGTGTCAACCTTAATTGCTAAGATGCACTGAACAGCTCTTCTAAACATAGCAACAATTTACATTTTAAAAACAAATCAAATACACAAACAGGTGGAAGCACTCCATTGTGCCATACGAAACCCTCGTTCCTACAGCTGTGAGTCAGGACAAGCGCACAGCCACTAAAATAGAAGCTTGGGAGTAAAAGGAAACAAGTACAATGCTAAATCCTCAAAGGCCAGAAAAAAAACCACAGTACTGCAGGCTTTATTCCAAAATAGTGAAGCAACATGCTTGGAAGTTAAAAGATTTTACAGGCTAAAAAATGGTGTGTAGGAATAAGCCACGGTTACTACATGATATCCTCACAGACAAACTAGGAAGCCACAGTCTACGACAAACCACAGTAAAATAGGCTTACAGCTATTGATAACAACATCTAATCACTGACAAACACAAGGATTACTTGGGTGAAGTTCACAAGAGCAAATGTTCAGTACAGTATTATTTATTATATTTATCAGTGAGTTAGATGATGGAACAGGGAGTATGTTTTATTAAATTCAGAGATCACATTAAGCTGGGAGGGATTACAAGCACTTTGGAGGCCACGATTATAATTCAAAAGGCACTCAAGAAAACAGAGAAACTGTCCGAAAGTTAAAGCTCCCTTACGAATTAATACAACATGCCACGGTAATACAGGAATGCTCATTTGCACAAATTCAGGACAGTAAAGGATTGACTGTCAGAGATTCCACAAAACAGGACCTGATGGCACAGTTTATCGCAAAATGAATGTATGTCAACTGTGGTCATACTCTTAAATAACAAAAATCCAAACGGTCATGCCACTGGGATGTATGGTCAGTCTTCTACCTGTGAGACATGAAGTAACTTTCCGTTCTCCTACTGAGATCTTGAGACACACCAGCAGTCTCTCCCTGGAAACTTCAGTGGGAAGTCCCACAAGGCAGGGGCTGTGCTGACCTTGGTCAGACAGTAAAGGAAGCTGCCTGGAATCAACCAAAAGCTTCAGATGATCAAACTCGATCCGCCCATGGATTAGGTAGTTCTTGCAACTCTTGGCAAGACTCCTGTTAAAGATAGCTAAATGGTAAAATTGGGAAAAATGTGCCTGGAAAGCATAAACATCTAACCTGTCCACTCTTTTAGACTGGATAAGTCACCTTACTAGAACACAGGAATGCTGCGGCTTACACCCTTGATGTAAAAAAAACGTTTGGACTAAAAGAATAAAGAGAAGGGGTTGACCTTTTCTTCCTTTTTTTTTTTTTTAAAAAAAAAAAGGGGGGGAAAAAAGGAAGGCTCCAGGTGGATTGATCGATAATCACTGTATCCTTTCTAAAAGACCTGAAACCCTATAGGGGTTGCAAAAAAATGTGGCTGGGGAGGAGAGAACAGCAAGAGTGAAAATGAACAGATGGGAGATAAACGGCATACGGCAGACCGGCTGACGGAGCAAAGCAGCCGACAGAGTGAGCAAGAACAACTGGCAGAGAAGGCAGCTAGTGGGAACAGTCGGCAATGGTCCTGGCTGGCAGGGAACGGCTGGAGGTGAGTGGTGGGAACATCAAGGTCAAAAGCATTGCTCCAGCAAGATGTCCCAATGCAACCGATAAATGGCAGTCCACTGGGCTAAACAAAAAAGCCTCAATACCTGTTTCAGCAGCAAGATAAAACCTGCTCCTAGATGGACTCTTCTTACTGAGGTTTGTTCAAACTGATTTATCCCACAGACTCTGGTGGCTGTAGTTCAGCATCAGGCTAATCAGCTGTCACCTCTTTGATTGTGCTGCACTGCAATCAAGCATTTGGTGCCCATGGTACACATGGAGCATAGGGTTGGTTTGTGCACGAGTGCTGCACCTCAGATGCCCAGAATTATCCATCCGGGAAGGGAACAACTGTGTAGAGCAAAAGCAGGTGGTCTGTCTTGTGCTGTGACTTTGAAGCTAGGCACGTGCAGTGGAGAGGAGTTTTACAGGTGCGCCAGGATAAATCTGACATGGTCTGGAAGGCACACTTTCTCAGCAATCTTGTCAGCATTTCAAAGACAAACAGAAGCAGCTCCAAACTGTGATGTAATTCAAACTTGACTCAAGACTGAGTGGATGAACATTTGTGATATTCTGGTGGAGACTCAGACTGGAAGTCACTTGGGAAGTTTTGTATTTTGGAGTTTTGCAGTGCAGTCCTATTACCCATTATATCATATTACAGTCTCTTTGTGACTGACCACACTGACCTCAGACAAATGGACATTATCCATACAGCTGAAAGAACACTTTCATACTGACATCACATCATAGTTTATTGGCACTTCCTATTGGCATGTTAAGTGTCATGACTATCTGCCTCAAAAATATTTGTTTTCTCTGATTCTTCTCTAAAGGAAGAATTCTGCATGAAGACTATCGTTTGCTTTGGCAAGTAACAGTATCGGGAATTTCTGGTTTTAATTTAAAGAGCAAACAAGTTAGATGTTCTTATTGCTCTTTTGAAGCCAGGTCCTCCTTCTGCTTGGAAGAAAAGGTGGTGAGGCTTATATTGCTCACTTGAAAAAAAAAAAACTTCATCAAGAAAAAAAGCTTGTGTGAAAGTTTTTTTCTCCATGGATACAGCTTTGTTTGTTTGGAGGGGAATGGGGACAAAAAGAAGGGGAAAGCATGCAGCACAGGTTAACTGTGGAAAAAAATTTAGAAAAAAAATCACAATTTACAAAAGAGGTTCAGAAACACTCAATTAGCAGAGAGTAAAATTAAGGAAGAAGCTATACTTCCAGATGTCATAGCTAAAACCACCCGGCTAGCATCTCTAAATCTTCTAATTATTATCCAGCAAAATGGGGTACCGAATGTTGCTTTTTCTTATTTTCATAAAGGCTTAGAAGCAATTGTCTTTGATGTATTCTTGAAAGCTGTTAGCAGAGATTTCTATGCCATCTGTACATCAATAGCATGTTGTTTGTTTGTTTATTTTAAGAGACTGAAACAGCACAGGACTGTCCAGGACTTTAACTCCATAATCTTTATGGAATCAAGAAAAAGGGGATGGTAGGTGCATGACCTCTAAGATAAGGACTTTGTTTTTAAATAGATGAATATCATTTACATCACATTTAGGCCTGCAGGCACAGACTTAAATTGCCTACATCAGGAGCATGAAGGAAGTCCTGCCATCCATTTTCCCCACACAAAACTCTCTGATGATGTACATGTAGATTTTAGCTGATGATTCCTCTTGCAACCCCCAGTTCTGATTCTTATTTATAATTACAATGACATCTACCTTACATAGCTTGTTTGAATTATTTAGGGTAAACAATGAATATGACCTATACATATGAAATAAAAATATAGCCCAGGGCATATTTATCTATAGAATCACAAATAACTTAAAGACAAAACCAACTTTTGGTAGACTTTCCCAAGAAATTCTAATTAAATGTACAATTGTTGATGAATAGCATCTGAATACCCCTACATAAATCCCAATGGTTTTTTATTGAGAAAAAAAACTCAAAACCCAAGCTTCCCAACCTGCTGCTTTTTCAAAAATAGTCCATGATTCGGGTTTACTTTTTATAGGTTGTGACTTGTCAGTTATTTCTTGCCCACAGAATAAAATCTTAAAAAAAAAAAAATAGAGTCCATCCTTCCTTCCAGATACTGAGCTTGCATGTATGAGTGGGCAGCTCTCACCACTGGTGCCAGCAGGTTTCTCAGAAGAGAACCTATAGAAGTTTCTTGAAATAAGTGAGGGAGAGAATCAAATAATTGTTAGCTACATGCATGCTCAAAGCAAATGGAGGCCTGGGCTTCTGTGTCTGTAGCTATATGCAGATATAGCTTCTGACTTAAGGATAGGAAATAACCCTATCTTCAAGTGCATACATGGCATGTAACTAAGTTATAAACAATTGAAAAAAAACAGTATTTCCCCTACAAACAAACAAACAAAAAAAGGAAACAGCACTCAAAGTCTTTAATTTTTTTTTTTTAAGTGTCAGGCCTAAACATTTGCTCAGGAATTAACACCTAGAAGAGTCAGAAAGAGACAAAAGCCTTTTGAAATGAGATGAAGTACAAAATTCACATACTTGGATCCCTTCCTGAAGTCAATGTTTTCTAATAGGTTTTCTTTGTAAAACAGATTTGCATGCTTGAGTTTTATGGCTATTTATGCTTCCCTTTGCTTCTTGTTATCCTTATTATTATTATACAAGTATGGAAGCACGTGATCATTCAATAGGAAAATAATGAAACTGGCTTTGCTAGAAGTTTGCTAACTACATGGGAACTACAAAGTGATGTTGAATTTTTTCCAAGTCTTTTTTGGATGAAAATATGGATTCAATAAGCTTAAAATGTTCTATGAAAACTAATGGATTTTGTTGAACGTGGATGCAAAATCAGCTATTTCTAGGTAAGGTCAAAGTATTTCCTTTCAAAAACATCAAACAAAGACTTTGTTGTTTTGACTTAGTATTACTGCAAGGTTGAGTCAAGAACATTTTAGCTAAATGCTGCCTCTTTATCCATCTTCTCTGGGGATACCAATACCCAGAATCATTAATACCAGGGCAACAGAAAAATAGAGAAGACCTAATTTCCGTAAACCCTCAAAACCAAAATACGTATCAGCAATTTGTTAATTGTGATTCCAATGACAAATACATGGCATAAATTATCAAATTTGTCTCAGTTTTACTGATATTTCATTCATTAAGATGAAGCAGGCTAGCCTTCTTCAAAAAAAATACATTTGGTAAGGCCATAGGGCCATCATGTTTTTCCATGATGTTGCACTCAGGTGGAAGTGACATCAAAACAATCCAACTTTTTAGAGCATTTAATATTTCTGTTATCAAGGACAACAAAAAATGTCTTACTAATTTCAGATATTGACACAGTGAGTTTACCTTTGATTCCTGTCTACCAGCTGATAGCCAATAAGCTTTAAAAGATGATTTTTTAGGTGAATTGCACTGCCACTAAAATGAACAGGATGGAAAGTATGAACAGAATGCTGGGGTGATCGTCCCGTCCTGGAGACTGGTTATTGAAGACTAATGAAAATACATAAACTACCCATCACAACTGCTCTTTCCACTGCTGGCCATAATGCTGATTTGTAGGAGTAATCCCAGACACTTCAACTCTAGAACTGAACTCTAACAACGAATTGAACTGGTAAAGTATGTTTGACATCTGAAGCTTTTAATTACAAGTACTTGTTTAGTCTTGTTAATTATATTCCGCCCTCTCCCTCAAAAGACAGGAAAAGTGGGGAAAAAAAAAAAAAAAAGGAAAAGAAGGAAGGGGGCAGGGACCAAAAGCAGAACCACAGTGTTCCAAATTCTTTAGCCGGGACATTTTTTCACAATTCATTTTTAATCAATAAGATCTGCACCTTCTTTCTGAGCTTCCAGCCATATGTAGAGCAAAGCAAACTGTTCGGGTCAGCAAAAGAAATCTAGGATATAATTTTTCAAACCCACCACGTAGTCGTATGTTTGGCTATACGTTTTAACAGCCAGAGAGATGATAGAAAATTATTTTCCGATAAAACATTCTAGATAAAGCTAAGAGTAACTGCATTAATTTAAAACTACTATACCAGTCCCTGCTGATTATACCTGCTGAAGTACAGAGGAGCACATGGACCTCAAGGTCCTGTTTCTCCTTCAAAGCAGCCTCTTCCTCTAAGCCTCTGACAAACATCTATAAAGAGGCTGCATAGAAGCACAGAAGCCAATACTGCAGTAGAAAGTCACCCCTCAAAACCTCAAAGGCAAAACCCTCTAACTTGCCACACCACAGAGAGGACAAACTACCAACCTGTCACTGGTAACTTCCTACAACACCGCAGTCAAAATACAGCAGTATTCAAGGCTTTTTCCCCAGAGAAGCACATTCACTTCCATATTTATCACCATCTCACAGCCACCAATCCACTAGAAAAAACTCAGTTAAGAAAGAATTAATAATAAATCAAGAGCTAAATCTGCACCAGCTGTGACAGTTCTAACTCTACGCATAATGAAGCTGGTGCCAGTAAGAAGGTGCTGCTCAAAGTCCAGGCTAATCAAACATCGTCATCTTATTCACAGAAACTGCTACTGACAATTCAGCTGCAACCATCATGCTGAAGTAAACTCACCTACAAAATAACCCTAGCTTGATCATTTGTAAATTAGTCTTAGTGAATAAGTCACAAATTCTGCATTTGTGGCAATGGATTGAAAAATATGCATCAGATCTTCTCATGCAATTGTACTATTCATGCTCCCAATGAACATAAGCCTTGTTCCAATGGCAATTACATTTCAGCTGTGTATTTTCTCTATGTAGGTACTAATAAATGTAGAATTTATCCATATAAATGCAAAAGGCCAATGATGTCCACATTCTTTAAATACAATTTTGTTTACAGAATATTCATTTTTTTTATTTTTTCCTCTTTTATTTGAAATTCAACTTTGGATGATATTAAATTGTCATTATTACTGATCGAATATCTGAGAAGTTAAATCAATGTAGAACAACAGGTTAACAGGAAACAATTACTAGCATCCTGTGTCACTTGAGAGATACCACATATCTGACCCCTTGTATTCAGAAGGGCCATAAGATTATTCATTAATTGGCCTTCAGAAGCTGTATGTATACGGTCACTGCTTAATTCTTCAAAAATACTCCAGATGAGCAATCTTCAAAATTTACAGCACTAGCAGATTGTACTAATTTCAGAAATTATGAAATTGTTCAAAAATTCTGAACTGAATGCCAGAAACCTCACTGAGTTCTGACAAAAAACAGACTCTGAATTATCCTTGCGCAGTACCTGGTACTCCACCAAAAAGTCAAATGAGTGGCATGTCAGCCTTGGTATCACATTATCATGGGACCCTAACCCAAGCTTCCTGATGCACTCCAGTGAAAAGCTTCCCTTTTTCCACTATCAAAATAGGTGATATTCTGATACTAACAGCCTCTTCAGATCAGCATTTTGAATCTGCTGTCTAGGTGGCATTGCCAAGCTGATACAAAACTCCACAAGCCCTTTAGTCTTCAAGAAGCATTAACAGCAGCAATACAGTAAAAAAAAAAAAAAAAAAAAAAAAAAAC
>VZSZ01009513.1:256484-303783 GCA_013398815.1 Ibidorhyncha struthersii
AACCCTAAAAAACGAAAAAAAATCCAACTGTATACCTCTCGCTAATTTTTTACCACACTTGATCCCTCTACTCTTTTGTAAGACTAGCTTCTCTCCATTTCAGAAAAGTGGAAGAGACATAGAGGTCATGGTATTTAGACATTTTTATGATACTATTCCTTCAAACATTTCTCAAGTTACAAGTGCCAAGAAAGAAAATATTTTGTATTTACTGAATAGACCACAAAGGCACCTTCAGAAAAGCCAACAATTGTACTAGAGCCGAGAGCACGTGTGCCAACTTTCAGCCAGACGCAAATTATTCATTCAAATTATTGAAGTCCTACAAATACGATTTTTACAAAAGAACTTGCGATAAACTACTATAGCCTGGAAGAAAACAATTGTGTATGATTTCAAATTATTTTTGTCCTTTTTGCTCTGGATTTTAATGAAGAACTCTTTATCAACGCAACATGGAATTCCTCTTTGCTGTTGTTGATTCTTTCTTTTTAATTACAGATTTTCAAAAGAAAACTAGATTCCATTCACAGCTGTGACAAAAACATTTAAATTCCTTCCCTTGCTTTCTGAGTGTAAAGTGAGTGGAGGGAATAATGAAGCAACGCCTATCCATGAAGAACTGATGTCAGCACCCCAGGATTACTAATCAGAAAAGAAGATATTTTTATGAGATAATCTGGGCTTGTCTACACTATGAAATAGATACAGTCCCCAGGCCTGTGTTTTATGCTCACTGTATTTACATTATTTTACATATGTTCAGCAGCTCTACCAATATTCTTCCTCCACACCCAAAGCACGCCCACAAGAGCTGGCAAGAGATAAGGCCCTGGAACAGTGTATTTCCTGCAGCATCTGGACCTCACCGTTAAATACACACAGGTGATTAAGATGTTTCAAGCACTGAATTATGGAAACACTTAATAAACGAAGCTGGATTAGCAAATCGTTAAAAAAGCTTCTATTCAGACACAGTTCTGCCACAGCAGTGACAAAATGGGGAAAGGGAGAAAATTACATTGCCATTTAATGATATTTTAGGACAATCTAATATGATAATGCTTTGGCTGAGGCTGCATTGACCCTGACAGTATAGCCATTACAGACTTTGATATGCTATTCACAATTCGCCCATTACCATTTACATTGGCATAAACTCTAAGCTTGGAAATGATTCCTCTTAATTAAAGTGAGGTTCATATCATTTTACTTAGAGACATAAAACTTCGTAACATTTCAGACAATTTTCTTTCCTAGCTCAGATTTCATTCAAAGCATTGTATGGTTGATTGGTTGTTTTTTTTTTTCCCCCACAAGGGACAGAGACAGTTTATAAATAATGAAGGCTATGTGGTAGCAAGTCACAAAAAAAACCAAAAAATGATACACAAAAGGAAAATAGGTCACAGAGCTGAACGCCAAGAAAAAAGAAAGTACTTGCATAATACTCTGACAACTCGGAGACTTAATTCAACTTTGCCATAGAGCGTCTATTAAACCAAAGAACAGCAAGCCCACCTTCATCGTTCTAAAGGAGGTATAGGGTCATACCTGTGATACAAACGCTTCACCAGATCACATCTCCAGGACCCCTACACAGGGGCTTTCCTTGCACATGACCGAAGTCAGCACACCTACATACTCAATTTCTTTACTGCCAGACAGAAATGTGCATGTATATTAATGCAAATGAGCCTCCAGCCCCCAAATAAAAACCTGTCTCCTTTAGTGTTGAGGCTACCCTGAACAAATTGGAGTTAGCAACACATGAACATGTTTAATTCTGTTATAAAATCATTTACCACTGGGGCTGTGGGAGTGTCTGTGTAACATTTTGCTTTTAATAGTGCTATCCTGAGAACACCGGATAATTACTTTTTTCAGCTGACTCAGAACAGGTATAGCAGCATGGGGGCCAGCTGTGCACGCTTTCCCACTCTGGCATTTCCAAAGTAGAGATAAACTAAGTAACATATTGTTTTGATTAAACTAGGCTACAGGTCTTAATTGGAATGTCTCCCGTCCTATACTCCAAAATTCATAATTGCCCAATTGCAGCAAGAGATATTCAGACATTTATTTAAGAAGTCGAAATAATATAAACAAATGATGTGGAAAACTGTTGCATCCAGAACTATTACTGAAATAAATTAGCTGTAATAATAAAGGAAATAAACATATGTATGTAAAGGCAACAATATGTACATACATCTATATATTTGTGTGTATATATAATATATAGCATATATAAATTTATATAGGTACAAATGAAATTTAAGATAGACAGCAATAGGAAAACAATACAAATATGATCTTGATTTGACATGCACTAAATATGGATGGCTTTAACACATTAGAATGGGTCCTATGTTCTATTTAGTCCAGTTTCTAGTACCTTGTAAAATATTCTCTGCACAATCACCTAGTGAAATTAATCCTCCTGAAAGATGTACTACCTGTCCCATGAAGGCACCTATACCAAAAATCCTCTATTACAATCTAATTTAGGCAAAGGCACACAAGTGAAAAACAAAAAAAAAAAAAAAAAAAGAAGGCAGCACAGAGAAATTACACAAGTCCAAAGCTACATAGCAGAGACTGGGGCACAATTCAAATGAAATTAAAAGATCTGAACTCCCACATACACTATATTATGTTTTCTTTCAGACCACACTGGGAAAGCTCACCTCCACCCACTCCTAAGGATATCAAAAAATATATCTGCTCAACAGATTTGTGGAGCCAGTCTCTTCATTCTATACAGCCAAAGAATCCACTCTACTTTAAAAGAGAATTCACAAATAAATAAATGTGGCTGGATATTGTGTATTTTTTAAAAAAACAGAAAAAGCATTTTTCTCTAAACATAGTCCAAACTTTTGGCCTTGAAGAGGTGAACACACAGTTTGAAAATACAATAGAAAAAAATAGTCTTTTGAATAAAGTTCAGCTTTTGAAAAAGATTTTAAAAGACTATTTTTATACAGTTGATTTTAACAATACAAAAACCTCTACATGATATGAAGGTAGCTTTGATGCTAGCATATTTATAATGATGTTTTATTCATGTATTTCTTTTGTAGCTCTGTCACTAAGAATTGAATCAGCTACACACAACTTAATTCTTCCACTGCTAGTTGTGCAATGAGAAAGATATTATTGCTTTCTGATTGCAGTAAAACAAAATGCAATATATTACCTGTCTGTTCTACTATGATTAACAAATGCAGTGAGTGTGAGATATGACATGTATGGCTACTTTTCAACAGAAGCATCATGCATATGGAGAACTTTTTGTTATACACATACCAAAGATCTCTGGATTTTTCAAAACTTCATATACATCTGTGGATCCAAGTTGCTAAAGTACACTGCCCTACTATCCTTTACACTTAGTTACAACAGATATTTTGTGATAACTTCAGTTAGAGGAAAAGAGCATGTTGTGGACCTGAACATGTCCATACCTAAAAATTGGAGATATTGGAGATTTTACTTGCTTTTTAAAAAAAAAAAAAAAAAAAACAAACAAGCCACCCCTCTGTGTCCACTCTTCCCTTCTGTTGTCATCTGAAAATAATTTTAGAAAGGCATATGAAGCGATTTTTTTTTTTTTTTTAACCAAAGGAAGTGAAGGACCAGATGTTAAATTTCTCCTCAGATTAAATGAAGATTTCAGCTGAAAGCATTTTTAACTTTTTGGCAAAGCAGCTTGCCAATTGCTGTGGATGACGACAATCCAGTGTCACATGAAAAAGTAGAGCACGGTATTGAATACTTTGTGACAGGGTTTGCAAGTTCCTAAATGATCTTCAAAGACAACTCCAAGTTACCTTTGCTCTGCAAAAAAGGTAGTAAATGACCAGCTAGGAAAATTATGCAGTGATAATACTCTTACATTTCAGTCCCATGAACATGAAAAAACATCTCACTAATGCCATCTTAACTAGAAGACAAACTCCCAAACTTCACATCCTGCCACTCCGGGTAGGACGTAAGATAACCTGTTACACAGCCCAGCTCCCTCCTGCAAGCCCCTGCATAAAAGGGGCATTTCCCTTACATCAATACTCAAAGCCTAAAAAAAATTACATAGAATGTGCAAATTACAGACTCCCAAGGACCTACAGTCTTAGATTTTATGTGTAAACGGTAATTTTTAGAGAGGAAAAAAAACCTCAAACAGTGGAAGACGAATTGTATGAATTACCCTGGACACATCAATTTGACGTCTAATCTGATACTGTTAACACTTTTGGCATGTTTTTCCTCAAAGCAGCCTCGCATATATTAAAAGCAAGCAGTAAGAGTAGTTTCATATCTGAGGTCTTAAGTACAAAATCTGTAACTTTGGAAGCATAATGGGAATCCTTAATTCATTACAAATATAACATGAATTTAAGATCCCTTAGAAGCAGAAATTACCACTTTAACTCCCGCAGATGCTGCTCTGGTGCTGTTGTAAGATGCAAGGAGAAGGATTCTCCTGGTGGCTAAAAGCAATTTTGAAATTGTTGGTACTACTGCATATGCAAAAAGACAAAGACAAAAGCATCACAGATGTAGCCAGAAAAAGCAATGGAAAGCAATGAAATATCAGAGGAACACTTGTAATACAAGCATAGAAGAAAGCTCTGAGAGTGCATCTCAAGCATAATCTTGGCCCTAAGGAGAATTTTGAGAATAAAGAGACTGTTCCTTTTATTATTCCTGTTTCTTTTTTATATTTAGGAAAATATAATTTTGTGAAGATTTGTTTCGCAAACAAATAAAGATGCATCGAATCTTATAGGCAATTCTCTCATCACTTTTTCTTCCCAACAGAGCAACCTATAAGACTTTCAATAGAGTATGCTATATACGCCCTTTTGAATATAGCTGGACTACAGCCAAAGATGACGCTGATCCTAATTATGTTTCTGATATTACAGAGGTCCAAAGACAATAAGACCCTTAAACCACTTATCAGCATCCAACCTAATATTTGAAACAGCTCTGTCAGACTGATCATTGAGAATGCCACCGCTTTGCCATTGTAGCCACTGCAAAACGATGCTGAAAGCTCCCTTGGAAGCACCGTTGAGAGAGAATTACATAGCCCATCTTCTTGACCAGTTGTCTGTGGGTTTACTGTGGATTCAGCTAATGCCATAGGCTTTTGCCAGCTGGCAGTATGCACAGTGTAAAACGTCATTCAGCTTCACTGTCTCGATCACTGTGCTCCACAGAGCAGAAAATTAAGTTTGACAGATTTGAAGGAGGTTCTTGTAATTTACTATAATTTTTATAAATCATTATACATATGGCTTTAAAATCTCATCTGCAACTTTCAAACAACTGACTGAGTCAGTGTGGTTATTTTCTAACGTAATAGAAAAAAAACCCAACCCAAAATGTGAGTTTAGATCAAATAGTCATTTGCATTCCTGTGGACAGAAGCATTGTCATCATTTCTATCTTTAAACATTCTATCTTTAAACTAATTTTCAGAAAAGCTTAATTTCTATATCATCTAGCTTTAATTAAGATGACTTTGACTGGTAGTCTTTTATAATGTGACTGGGTTAAGAATTTTCTGCTGGAACTGCCATTTATTGGAAATAGCTGATTTTTAGGTGACTTTTTAGTATAAGTTACCTGTCAGGTTTCATGAACTTTCTATAAAACTTAAGCAGCAGTCTACTGTATTCCGTTGCTGTACATGCTGCCTTCAGGTTGCTACATCCACTGTGTTGGGGACAGGTAAGCGAGAAGCCAAGCCACTCCAACACTTCGGGGGTGCAAACTGTCCTAAGTGTGGAGAATCCAGGACTTTCTGTCAGGGTTCCCAGGGATGCTGCAGAGCACCCCACCTGGGAAAGCCTTCTTCGAGTTCCTGGCTCCCAAACACATATCTACGTCGCCAAATTATTTCCCTTTTTGTTTCCCTGCACAGCCCTCGGCCTCTCAGTGTCCACACTGCATACTTACCAGTTTGCGCACCGACTCCTACTTAGAGCAATCCAAGCAGTTCCCTTGGTGACAGAACCTGAGCACCACAGTCAAGACGATATTCTCCCAGGTCTGTACAGTACAGGCACAGGCCAGTTCACATCAGCCACTGCAAGTCCTGTTTCTTGGCCCCATACTGAAAAGCCTCCCAAGGGTGGTGCATCTGAGTCTTCGGCTATCTTTTCTGAAACAGATACTTTCTTTACAACTCCAAAATTTTCCATTGGCCAGACACGTCAATTCTAAACCTCAATTCATTTGCAACAAAGAAGTTTGGGTTGGATGCAGGGCTTGTGATAACGCCCTTAGGACACTGAAAGTGCCTGTGGAAAGCCACCTTCCTTTCAGGCCCCCTTCGTACCTCTACTGTTGAGGCCACCAGCTTAAGAGCTATGAGAGGCTCTGATGGAGTGCACTACAGCCTCCTCTAAACCTTTAATATTTACACCAATGGCATGTTACTTTTTTGCATATCATCAATCTGATCGTCTTATTTTTATGACAATGATGGGGAAGAGAACAGATAAAATGTTAATGTATTAAATAATTCCTCCCATTTCTTGTCTTGGGTTTGAAATATTTGGGTGCAATCAGATACACTTATCCCGTAAGGAAAAGCGTCTGTGATAAGACACTTAATACACACACAAAGATTACATTTTAGTCTCTAGTGACAATTATTTGAAGAGGAAGAGAGGAAAAGAAAGCCTCATTTCACTGTGATCTCCAAGACCTTGGTAATTTTCTGGTTACTGAGAACTCTTGAACAGAAAAGTGTATCAAGCCTAGAGCTCATCCCAGGGTTTTACTAATATAGTGACTAAAAGAAAACACAGATAACTATTAACAATTTGGTTAAAGTTTCGCCAAGTATCACAAAACCAAAATATAGAACTCCTGCAGCTTCTACTCCCTCACTAGCTAAAACCCCCAAACCTCTTCATTCAGCTGTTAATGGTCTCATGTTACTGGCAGGATGGTTTGTTTTTTTTTAAGATTCTCTACAGCTATCTTGATTTAGTAGCTTCTGAAATTGAACATTTACTTAATGTCTGCCTTTGTTTATCTATTCAGTTTGTAAACTGACCAGTGTCTCTTTATCAACCTAAAGAAATTATATTACACAACAGAATTTAACACATATCATAATAGGAATCCTTAAAGAAGCCTAAAATGTTAACTAAATGTAGACTTAAATCAATAACTGAAGCAAGACCTACTAGTTACAGTTTAACAGGTACTCAGTATCCTAATCCAATAGCATGCAGACATCAGACAGCACAGGCAACAGAAATTGCGACTACTGCGGTACGGGATGCAGGCTACTGCCACTGACTGCTACCTTCTGTTATTCCATAGGCAGCTTCATGGGGAATGGGAGAAGACAAACTGCAAAGCTATCAGTGAGGATTTTCCTTTTCCAGTGGGAATGTACTTTAGTTCAGGAAATAAGAACTGTGAACACCCCTCCTAACTTGCGATATTTCAGTCTCAAGCATGAGTGCTGTCAGCTTCAGGCATCCAGTTCTGCCCGAGTGCCCTCCTGATGCCTCCAGGGTACATCCTACTTCCCCAAATAAAAACAAAATACATAGGACATAATCATGTCCCACTCAGTTCCTGCCAATGTGTTGACTGATTTTTGAACAAAGAATACAAAAGTGATAAGAAAAAATTTATTGAAATAGCTACCTAATCTGCATTTTCTCATTTGTTTTTGTACACCTGAATGCAGACTGTACACACAGTTTGATTAGTCCTGCTGTGTACTTCTCAGGGTACTGTAATTAGTTCAGAAACAAATCAGAGAGACACTTCTAAGGTGCATCTAAACTCAGGAACTATTTCTTTAGATGTTTTTGACAAGAAACAGCAGCATCACCCAGTGCTTTGGGACACCATAGCAGCTTTCCCAAAATAAAAGATTAAACTCCAAAGCTGCTCGTCCAGTGGTCAGCCCAAGTGAGGTTGAATGAGAACCAACAAGCAGCCTGCCTTGCCTCCCTTCCAAGTGCAATCACTTCAGTGGAACATAAAAAAGAAATCTCACACAAGAATTAAAGAATCAAAATATAGGAAAGGACTACTATTTCTGTAATAGTACCTGCATATTTCTTTAAATTTTAGCCTTTAAAAATCTCAGATTTCAGAAAAGGAAAAAGATCTTATGGCTGCATAGAAACACAAGAGAGAAAAACATTTGCTTCTCATCCTGCCTTGCAAGAAATAATGGGAACAGAAGTGTCCCCTGTAATAGCTATTTACATGTCTTCATTTGAATAGAACCTGACACACGATTTCTAACTGCTTAAGACAGTTATCCAAGTCCCACTTCCAGAACAAACCACATGAAAAAAAAACAACAACCAAGACTTACCCACTCATTTGGGTTGCAATGGGTAGAACTATATAATAAAGGAGGATAGCAAAAGCAGGCCATAACTCACACATCTCCTGCTCCACATGCATTGTTCAGACACCACCCTGTGTTCCACAGCATGTTTTACCACAGCAACACAGAGCAGGTGCCCCTGCTTTGCTGGGGAAGGGCAGACGCACAATCAGAGCACCTGAAATCTCTGAGAATCCACCCTCCCAACCCCCACCTAGGGAAACAGGTAGCAAGGACATTGTTAGTCACAGCAACAGCTTCAGGCAATTAACAGACCCATTTTACAATCTGGTTCTGAATTTGTTTTCACTGTCCCCAATCCTCACATAAAACTTGGTTCAGAGGACTTTTTAATTCTTTTTTTCTTTTTATGACTGACAAAACAGAGGTTACATTTATACATAAAACATGAATATTTAGTATTTTTGCTTATAGCTGCTGACATACCTCAGACAGAGTCAAATTTCTCAGTCCACATAGTTAATGCTTGGGCTGGGATAGGGAAAGAACTGGGTCTCAGCTGAGCTGCCTGAGAACCATACATGCAGCCAGGTTTATGACCATCAATTCAATACATCTTTTGATTTTTCATCTCAGTCTATCATGTTTACTCACTTCTATCACATTCACAAGATTTTGGGAGTCAGATTTTATTCTCCCATCTTCCAGTGGGTCTGAGTTCACTCACTAAATGTTCTCATGCTTTTTTTGAAAACCTGCTTTTAATTAAGAACCAGACCATATGAGATAAATGGGGAAAGAGCTATAGAAGAAATTGAGAATATTACAAAATGCAAACATATCACATAATGTTATGCAAAATAGCTGTTTCAGTTAATAAAATGTATGACAAGAACAGCATCACAAATACCAACGACTAAATAAAAAAACCTAACTAAATAAATTTACCTGTGGACAGCCATGACCTGGAAACATTAAGTTCTTCATTTTATAACATTACAATCTCTTTTTACCACCTCTGCTATTTCTACATGAAAAAAAAAAAAATCAAAAAACA
Organism: Ibidorhyncha struthersii; assembly: GCA_013398815.1. NCBI lineage: Eukaryota > Metazoa > Chordata > Aves > Charadriiformes > Charadriidae > Ibidorhyncha > Ibidorhyncha struthersii. The sequence continues at coordinate 265,889 of VZSZ01009513.1, forward strand.
TCCCCAGCCCCTTCCTGGGGAGTGTCTGTCTGGAACTGTTAGCCATGCCTGCTGTCCCTAGGGCAGAGGCAGCACGTACTTCCATGTCTTCTAATCAGTCAGTCTGCTCCTTCTGTTCATCATTAACTGATAAATTCCTCCCCCAAAAATACAGCTCCCCAGTTTTGCCCTGCAAACTGCTTTTCATATCTAAGACTGCAAATGTAATCTAAACATCTCTCTTCAGTCCTGCAGCAGCACTTTGTACGCATTTCAACCAGAAAGACAGGTGTCCATTGGTCTGTCTTACAGGTTCAAAATTTGACTTTGTGGGTTGATACTTATTGCCTTGCAGTCTTTTATATGCAGTAGGTCTAAAAAGATCTTTCTTTTATCACTCCGGTACCTCAATCTGGGATCCTGTAATCATGCTGGGCCTCATCTTGCTTTGCATCACTTGGAAATTTAGGCTGTGCAAGCTATATTAAGTGCTCACAGATTTTCACAGCAATGGCATGTACAAGATGTTCCCACTTGCATTGAATCCACTAACTGCAACAGACTGTTAAGGTATTTTTTAGCAGGTATTATACACACAAATATCCCTTTGTTAAAATATGAAGATGGCAAAGTCACTCATTCAAATGTTTGGAAATGCAAAAATTAATTACTGTTGTGTGCACTCTTATGTTCCAAAGCAGCTGAGAGTAATTAGCACTTCTGTAAATTGCAACACGTTCTCAAGTCCAACAACTAACTACCTAAAAGTTCACTTAACTGTTATGACACCCCATCACCTTGGCAGAGTCAGAGATAAAATACAGCTGTGCAAATCCATTCACCCACCCCAGTTGTGCATTCGTCCTTTTACTTCCTCAAGTTTCGTGCTTATTCAGTACATGTTCCCTGGTGCAGGTGGCTTCTGCGGGTCACGGCTTCTCTGCTAGAAACCCTGCCTTGAGTAGCACTGGTCCTGCCATTGGTGCCTCAGCCACTTCTGTCTTTTCTGCAGCAAGCAAACTCTTCAAGCAAGTCAGCTTGCTGTTCCCCAGCTTCTTGATCATCTTCATCCCCAGTCTCTTCACAGCAGTGTCTACTGCTTCAGCTCAAAAGTCCTATTGCCCTGCTGGGCTTTGTCCTAGACTTTAACGTGCTCCTTAATGTCACAGAACTGGTTAATCTGTGCACATTAAAGAAAATTAAAAAAACCCAGCTGTCATTCAAACAGAAAAACAAAAGATATTAATCATTTGGTATTATCACCACACAGCACGTGTGCACATATGACTAAGACATGAGGGAGGAGAACCATATGTACCTAACTATTTGCAATGCAGACCTAGCAAGGTTTTCCAAATTAGGTCACGTCTGACAAGAGTATCAATACAATACACACATACACATAAATTCAGATGCAGTATTTTTACAGTCCTAATGGAGATGAGATTGGATGAGGACCTCTTGGGAGCAATTTATGCCATATGGGTTTCCATAAGACTGATGTAACACTGGTAATATTGTGGAAGAAAAAAAAAAGATTTTGTAGATTTTATTTCAGTTCAGCTAGCTAGGGAATTTGATCTGAACTGGAGCTGCTCAATTGCTTCTGGATGACCAGGTGTCAGCAAAGGATCAGTAACATTTATTTCCATCTATGTACGGCTGACGTGTTTCCACTTTCTTTCTAGAAATAGACATTACAGAGGCTAGCTATCTCTTCTTACCTTCCACTTGGATCACTGCAATCTGCTCTGAACTTAGGAAATATTTGAAAAATTCAGCTAGCATAGAAGTAGGCAATATTTTAGAGGCAAACCATTTGGAAACAGCCATCTGTGCTTGATAATAGTTGGAAATTTTAGAAAAATGCTACTTATCTCTCTTCTCACATTTTTTTTGTCAAAAAATTACTTGAAGTTTTTTTCAGTAGTTCCACTCGTTTCACCCTTTCTGCAGTGGATTTCTTTTGGTAGTAGTTGTGGAAAAGAAGATAGAGCTTTACAGCCATATTTTTTGTGACACAATACTAACTCATTTGTGTTGACCTGAGACCTTGACATCCCTGTGCTCTTTGTCCCATTTTTATTAGCTACCCCATCTCTTCTAATATCCCTACTCTAGTATCTCCCTTTTACATATTTCTCATTATTTAGCTCAACCACTGAGACCATCCATGCAGTCAAGAAGACAATCTCAGTTTAGGTAGGATGTGACTGCCAGCAAGAGCACCTTCACCAAAAATCTACTTCAATAAAATAACCAATTCTTTCCTTATTCTAATAGAATTTGAATTTGCTGACTATTCAACAATGTACAAAGCTTCTTGCAGGTTTCTGAAGGAGATACCATTTAATATTAGGTGATCACTGTTAATTTAGAATAAGCAGCCAGATATGGTGCTAGCAATGGTTTCTTTATTAAGCAGTAGACCATTGACTTAAGACAACACATATATTGACTATTTTTCTGAATTTCTTCCACTGCCTTCCTCCAAAACACTTAAACAAATATTAGCAAATCCTGTTTGTAGTCTCAACTGAAGCTGAGAAAGCTGTTAGTTCAATATACATACGCTCCTTTCACTGACCTAAATTATAAGAGACCAGCTTCAAAACCACTGACTGAAAACTAATCTTAAACACTGAGCAAGTGTAACAGATCCTGTAACTATACCTCCAGAAGAAATGCATTAGAGATGCGCTAGAAAAAAAAACAGCCACAAAATAAATACAGAACCATTAGGTGTCATGTTAACTCAAACACGAGTTTCTTTTTCACAGGCCCATAGCCCAAGGCAGCTCCTCTCCGATTCACTGTGTTACTGAAGCACAAAACCAGTAACCTCAGAGCACTCTGGCACACAGCAAGATCGCAGCGGGTCAGCTTTCTCAGGGACATGGGTGCTGTAGTTCAGCTACCAGCCTGGTATCAAACAGATTGTTCCTGCTCTTTACCTGACACTGACACACTTTGGCAAATAAAGAGAAAAAAAGACCTGGTCCACTTGAATCCAGGGGTCCTTCCCCAAATGCTCCAAGTTCCCAGCCGCAGCCCACTACTTTCTGTTATCAAAAAGCATTCTCTTGACCACAGGGCACCCCACTGTTTCCAGACATGAGACAATGACCATCCATCCTCCCTGAACCCTGAAGCTTGGTGAGACACAGACTGCTTAGGCTACATATTCAAATGCAAAATTTATGCTTACTGATTCCAGGTACTGATGCAATGGAGAAGCTGTAAAAACCTTTTTCAGGTCCTGAAAGAGTCTGATCCTTTTCAGAAAAATGCCGTGTTGTCCTTTAACACAGGTGACCCATTAGCATGTATAACTTTAGGTCCACTGACCTACCCAAGAGCAGGACGGTAGAAGCAGGTGTGACCTGTTTCTGAATCTGGACAAATTTAATGCAATCCAAGTGCCTCCAGGGAGCCAGCTTTGCTAGCTAAATAAATCTACCGTTTACTGTCTTTGAGCTCCTTCGAAACACTTCTTTGAGACAGACATTTGCTTTACAGTTTAAGACCCTCATCCTGTGAGTTGCCATTCGTCTTCTGGATTCTAAATGGTTTACCTAACTGAGTAGGATGACATATATATTTCTACAGTGAGCATTCCCAAAGTACTTCAAGTATGCACAATATGGCAGGTCTGTACGTTCAGGTAAAAATTAGCAAGTCATCCTGCCTCTGGTTTTGACTACATTTCTTGTTTTAAGCCAAATTCAGGACTGCAACAACTATGCACAGCTAATGTCTTTGGAACGATCCTGCATGAAAGCAGCATGACCTTGGGAGGCTCAATGAAGACAGAGGGAGAAAGGGTATTTTTCTCACAGCATGGCTGTATACACCCACAATACGTGCCAATCCTGCTCTGCTGCTGCCGAATATTCTGTGCAAATCAATGTGGTACCCATTTGCCCAAGTCCTTTTGCAGAGAAATCTGGTTATCTTCCATGATTTTGACTGCAATATTATCAACATCTCAAAAATAATTACTGTTTGAGTACACACATTTTGCGCTAGTTCTGCTGCTTTTCAGTCCCATGATGTATCCCCTCATTATATCAATATTGATTAAAAATAAAAAAAAAAGAAGAGTTAACTTTCCTAGAAAAGCTGTCCTCTGTCCTCCTCCCTTTTGAGCATGGTTCTGTTTGTTCCTGCCTGACAGAACAGAGTGCATCAAAGAAAAGTAATAACGCATTTTGGCAGCTACAGCTAATAAAGAAAGCATCTACCTTAAGACTTGAAGACAGCAAACTAAGATTAAGTTCATTGTGTCCTAGCCAAGAAAACCTGCAGAGAGTCACGGTAACAGTGAAAGCAAAGCTGGAAGCTTAGCTTTTTCACAAATTTCAGTTACCAGCAGAGCTAAAACTGTAAGGAAGGGAAAAGAGATTTCTAAGTATGTTGTGGAATTGTTTAAAAACAAGTTAGAAATAGACAGTCAGTCACTCCTGATCTGTGTCACAGGTATCAGCTAGTTTCACGCATGTCTATTTGAGAACTGAGCCACAAATTATTTTAGGGGTGCTTTACAGTCTACTGCAATCGCACGGGATCAGCCTTCGATGTCTTTTTTTTGTTTGAGAGTGAAAGCATTTATAAAAAGAACATATTTTCTCCCTCATTTCTGAATTATCTCGGTATAAAACATAACAGGGGAGGGGATCTCAAGTCTCAAGTTGCAAGGAAGTCTCTGCTTTGACTGACACCGCAGAACCATTACAGCACAGGAATCATTTCAGATAATGGCAACTCAGGTTGCTTCTATGAACTTGTAAGCACTCACCCTCGAAGCAAAACTGAAGTCAAGTAGGATGCCTCACATAGTCTGTTTTCCATCTGGGCTCAAATATATTTCAGCATTTAAAATGAATCTTTTCTACAGTGTCAATGTGGAGGGTCTAGACCTGGGCTGAACCTCTTCAAAGCTCTACTCTCTACAGCTGTTTGACTTACTGCTTAGTAGTTCAAGAATTAATGATAACATGGGCACATGAATCTGTCAGAAGCATCCCCAACAGCTCAGAGGCAATCTCAACATGGAGGATTTTGTTCTCTGTGAACTGTCATATGCACCTTTCAAACAAGTACCCCAAATCCTTGAGCCTACTTTATAGCCAGAACTGATTCACTTCACTTCCCATTTTTTTTTATACTAGCACCTCCCTCTTAAAAAAAAAAAAAAAAGTAAGTTAGTTCAAAATCAGTCAATTCCTGTTAAAGTCTTGTGATATTTTAAACTGCAGGACTGCATTTAACCACATACTTAAATCAAGTGTCTGCTGCCTAAATAAGCAGAAAAAAATATGTAACTTAACAAACTATCCTAAATTTGATTCAAAAGGGAATATGACTATTAAAACTATTATTCTCAGCAACAACCTTTTAAAGTAACTGAAATAAGGATTATCTGAAGTCAACAGTATTTTTCCTTGTATGAACCTGGAGGATTTCCTAAAGTGCTGAGCATTCTTCCTAGTTCTTCTGAAATCAACATGAGTTCTACCTGAACTGATGAGAAATACATTATTTGCCTCTCTAAATTTCTCTTTTCAGGTAAAATTGTAAAAGTAGTTACATCCATTTAGCTATTACTAATCAATAAATAGTAAAAAATGTAGAAAAGTTTAAAATCTGTATCTTTAATGCTGTACAATTCACGAAATGATAAAAGTGGACTGTAATTAATTGTTACCTGAAAATTCAAGCAACATCATCTTACATAGCTGAATATGTAAAGGATGAGACCTACATAGTCCAGTTTAAACTGCGAACAGCCAAAGTCATCAAACCACTCTCCTGATCAACCTAATGTGTAAAAAAATTCAGCACACACACTGCAGTTATTTTAAACACTGCATGTGGGCACAAGCAATAACCAGCTGTTAAAGTACTGGTGCTCCTGCATGACATTTCAAAAAACATTTTCTCCTGTATTGCTAGCAGTTATTTTTGGCACGTGATCTTACTTTATAAACCTGTTCTTCTCTACTAGCTCCTCTATTGATCTTGATCTAGCATTCTTCTTTCCCAGCCTCCACTTTGAACACAGACAGAACCAAAACTTGGTATCTTTCTGGGAATCAGAGGCACACTGTGACTGTAGCTATGCAAATCCAGGGTAATTTGGTATGGAGCTCCTTTGGATTTGCCCCATAAGGGAGATAAGAATTTGGTTAAGTCTGAGCCAAAGGAGGGACCACACTGACAGTAAGTACATATGACTCTTTGTTGATTCTTTATATATTCTGAGAGGAAAGGAGCATTAACAGTCTATTCCAGAACCCAATAAAGTTAACAAGAACATTCCCCTAGTAAATCTGTTACTGAAATTGCGAGTAAGTGAGAACTCATCCATGTGTTTGTTTTCTGAGGTTGAGTTGAGCAAGGCATGAGAAGGTATTGTAAAAATGCCAGCTCAGTTAGGATAATCTGTCCTCAAAAGCAAAAAATAAGAACTGACACCCCTTGCCACATAACGCACAAACGCCCAGCCACAACTGACATCTGCCTTATCTGTATAAGAGCTACACCAAGACTTTTTGTGGATAAGGAATATCATTACATCTAGCCCATCTAGAATAAGGGGGGAGGATGGGGGGGACACAATTTCCTTTCTAGCACATGCCTCTGTCAAAACGACCACACTCTCTTACAAACCTGATGTTTTCATAACAAGTAAAGTAATTCCAAAATGTACTTTACTGTAATACAAGTCAGACATATTAGGTTTTATGTATGAAACTTTGTGAAATTATTTGAGAACAAACAGACTCACTAAGAGGAAGAGTCAAAATAAAATAAGATATAACTAGCAATTTGCATTTAAAATAATAATAATGGTTAACACTTGGTAAAGATCTGTTTCCAATGTAATCATGATCAAGATCAGAAAAAAATGCCACTTGAAACAATTTTCTTTACTAAAAGGATTGTTAAAAAAATCAATTTTATAAAATGTGCTTTGCAAGATTTAAATAGAAAAAAAGATCAGGCTATTTGTCTTCATGTACAATTTGATCAGATAGCATGTAATAAAGGTGACAAAGTGCTTTGAAGTTTCCTCTGAGACTTGAATGTCAACTAATTTTCTTATGCAAATAAGGACTAACTAGTTACTTTTAAAATTCCAGCTCTTCTGATTACAAAACCTCTAAATAGATTATTCGTAGCTCTCGTGTTTGAGAAGTTTTGAATGTATTCTCATCTCATTGCACAGACAGCTATGGATAAGCCTCTCATTAAGGATAAACCGCCTCTCATTGAAATGAGAATACACCCCTAAGGGTTTCTGAATTAAATTCATTTTTGGTTATTCATCCAAATTATTTCACATTTTCATAGCACATTAACATAGTCTCTATAACTTCATGGTAAAGAGAGATATACTACTCATAATCTGCACTAGAATATGAAAACGCAGAAGACTGCAGCATTAACACATCTGTTAAAAGGTGGGGGGTTGGAAGAAGCATTTGGGAAGACAGTTTTGCTGCGTGTCAGGACTTCTATCAGTGCTCAAAGATTGTTTGCTATTTCGCGTGGCTTTTCTATTATTCTGAACACAGCTTAAAGTACGTTTTGCCAGACAGAAGATGGGATTCAAGAAGTTCCGTTTGACATAATAAATGGAATATTTGATAAAAGCTCAGGCTAAAGGGAGACAGAAAGAGTACAGAAAGCTCAGGTTCAGCTCTTATTAATCCAAAGCTTGACTGTGTTTTGCTGCAGGGTCTAGCATACCCTAGAAATACATTATATCTAGATCCTGATCTTCGCGTTCATTTTTTTTTTTATTTGAAGAATCTATGTAACCAATTTGTCAGTTTGTGTTACATTTCCTCTTTGCCTCTACCCGCATAGGGAGGATACTCATCTATCAGCCTTCAGCTATGAACTCTGAACTCTTCAGCTGAAAGTTAAGATTCACATATTTTCCTTTAGTTGTTCGCAACTCAATTAGAAAGCAAATAATTGGCCAACAAATCAAAACATGCTTGGAATCAAGACCTGATATAATTTTTGGTCCTCTAACATTAATAACGGGTAAATAAAAATTACGTGGCAATGACATGCAGGAGACATGAAAAAGAGCACGCTTTTTTTTTTTTTTTAAACCCATGCACTTCTGCAGCTAAAAGGAACAGTGAAAAGTAAACATTTTTATTGTTTGGCTTGACTTTTTTTTTTTCTTCCCCATAGTTTTACAATTCATCTTATTGTTATAGTATTCATTAGGCAGAAATTAGCAGAACAACTTTTCCAGGTGTTGCTAAGCAACCTACTTCTTTAAAACTTCCTCAGAATAACAAAAGTATTTTAAAACAAATTACTTTAAAATGTTCTTATGCTATGATTAACACATCCTGGTTTGAAAAACAAACAAACAAACAAACAAGTCTTGAAGCAGTGGCCAGAATCATTTAACCCTTGATTTAAAACAAACATGCAAAGAATTAATTGGACCAAGTGCATCAATAGATTAGCATAGACTCTTTTGGTTATGAAGGTCTCAGATCTACCCATTGAGCAGGTCCATATCCATTTGGGGTGTGACATTGTGCTGAGCACCTCGTGGTGGGTCCTGGAAGTTCTCTTTTCTCACTAGCATTAGCAGAAAATAAAAGCTCTCAGTGTATAACAGGCCTCCCCAAAACTTCACACTTCAGACTGCTAACAAAACAGTCTCTTCTCAAAGATGATCTGAACCAGTATTTGTCTTCATTATTTGTCATGTATTTCAGTTTAGAAAACCTACACAGTCAACACAATAGTAGAATTTCACAAAGGAAACAAAATCCTTCAGCTAAGTTGCTTCTCACTTGAAATGCTAGATGCTCAGGATTTACCGAGATAGCAGTCATATAGCCAAAACCCAAGCTAACTGGGACAAAATATTACTTAGAGGATAATATTCAGATACTGATCTGGTTTAGAAGTCATTAGCTTCTGTAAGATTAACATTTTTATTTACAACTCCATAAAAATATAATGCATATTTATAAAGAAGGAGAATAGGATTTATAGTATATTGAAATGCCTTTCACGCTTTGAATTGTATTAATTTGGACATCTCAGATTTAATTAAACTGACAAAAAGAAAATCAATGGGAGCCTTCATTGCTCTGCAACTGCATCCTAAAGTTTTACACAAACTTTAATAAAATACTGAACATATAAAAATAAAGCTTTGCATACCAGCAACCCTTTACGGCTCATATTAGCTTACATTTCACAATCAGTACAAAATAGAAACACTAAAGTACTAGTGCTTCACTTGACAACAAACTTTTTTTTTCCCAAGAGACGCTGGAAACATTCTTTTAGTCACAAAAGGGATCTGGATATCTAGCTTCTATTAATTTTAATGGGCAACACAGTAAAATCTCAGTCTAAATACCTACTGTATAACATTACAAATGACTGAATTCGCCAGGCCACACTGATTTCCATATATTTTGCATACAAAATGATTGCAGCCCTTATGGAGTTTCACTTAGCATTACAGCACAAGCTTTCAGGATATGTGGAGTATATCATTTATCAAACACACACACTCAGACAGGAACTCAATTCTGGGACAGAATGAGTTAAAAGCACTCAGCTACTCTCCAGAAACCTTCAGCAGGCAGGACAAGAAGATGAGAAACACTTTTGCATCACGTCAGCACTAGTGGTGTGCACTGGACTAACATGAGTCAGAAGGATGTATCACGCACCAAAACCTTTTCGAGTTCATATTCTGTCAGGACAGTTATTTCGCTGCACTGGCTCACAGCCTCACAACTGCGGAAAAATGTTCCTTTCCAACAGAAAATTTTCTGCCTTTGGTCTCAGCTCAGAGATTATATTCTTTTTTCCTTTTCTAATCTGATTCCCTCCAGCTGCTTTTAAGCAGAAAACTATTTTAAGCAGAAAATTAAAACATACAATGCAAAATATCCCCCAAATTCAAATGAGCTGGCTTCTTATATTTCGTATTATCCAAAAGGCTTATTCTGACTGACTGCTGCTGTTCACTGAGGTGTCAAAAATAAGCAAGTAAGAACCCTGAGGCAGAAAGGGAGCTCACAGCCACTAAAGACAGCAGAGTCAGTGTCTTTGCTTTGTCAACGGGCAATAGTAACTTCTGTTAAAATGGAAGGCTACAGTACTGACTACCGCATTTACAGGCAATTATAAGAAAGTCAAGCAATTAAGCACCTGAGTGGTAGTGCTTAAAATGAGAGTGGTAACTAAAACAGATGGGAAAATGAGAAGAGAAAAAACAGGCATTACTTTAACCATGCAAGTATAGTCTACTCTGAAATCTCAAGGGGTGGGAGAAACGAAGCATAAAGAAGTCTCCAAAATATTTTTCATACACAAGACCACAGCATATAAGTGAGATCTGTAAATTTGCTGCCTATGGATCAAGAAAAGTATCTATAAATCACACTTCAAGCTTGCTGAGCACATGCCATGCAGGCCAGATTCTTCTGGAACAAACAAGAGACATTAAAATATAAACCTCTGCACGCTACTCTGAAGTAAGAAAATTAAGAATGTAGATTGTCAAGATAAACTTGAAAATCTTATGATTCCATAGGAAGATTAATGTAGTCATATAATCTGACGTAATTCATATATTCAGGATTGCTTTTTAAAAGTCCTAGCGGTACTGTTAAGTAAGACCTGTCTAACCTCTAAACTTCACAGCACAGAAACTACTGAAGGTTTATATCCTTTGTTAATAAGATACTTGCACACTTTACATGTTTATATACACATAAAATCCCTGTACGAATACATACACAAAGCAAAGGGAACTCTGGATATGAACTTTTTAAGTGAGCCATTGTTAGTATCTATCATTACTGGCAAGGTATCCAAACCCCGTGCCATCAAACGTGTTAGAAGAGTTCTCCAAGGAAAGAAGCCATATTTGGCACGGGTTTGGAAACAAGTGAACGTTTCAGCCCTTTGGGGACTCTTACTGGTTTCTCAGAACAGTCTTCAGGTTTAACACCACTCGTAAAGTCAGCCAAACACACGACATACACCATGCCTCTCTCAACTGTAGCCAGACATTGAGCCCCGTACTGGACGGAAATGACTAAATATTTCTCCTATTTCTTTGATACCAAAAAAGTCAATTATGAAGTTATGAGTAGAAACATGACAGCACAAATATTACTAACACATATATAAGATATGAATCCAAAATACCACTGCCCCCCAAACCATATACTTCATTGGAATATGTTTTGAATCTCAGAGGAATATATATATTTTAGTTTGATGTATTTCTTGTACCAGTTTTAACAGTATGTTCTCATTCCCCCAGCTTCATGAATTTGCACAAAGCTAATGGCTCCCAAGGGAACTGCTGTTTTATTTGTATTTTTCAGTAAGTTACTGAAACCGATACTGTTATGACTGAAATACAGAGTTTATGCTTTAAATGCTTGGAAAAAGAAAGAGAAGTAAAAAGAGGATTGCATCTTGCTTACCTTATTATTATTATTATTATTATTATTATTACATGGCATTCAACTGTCTCAAATACTTCTCTTTTAAACGTCTGCTTAGGTCGGTGGACTGGACAACACTCTGTACAGAAGTAGATTACATCCCGCACAACTAGAGACGTGTCCATCTGTTCATCAAGGAATGCAAGTGACAAGTGCCATCGCCAGTGATTTGAAGGATAGTAAAGCAATTTTTTCCCATGAGGATCAACATAATATAGGCAAGATCTGTACAGACTTTAAGCAAAGCACACAGTTGAAACGCATAGAGAAACGTATGTGGCAAGAGGATATGGCATGAGAAAGTACATTAGGATGTACTTAGGAAAGACATGGACCTGTTGGAGTGGGTCCAGAGGAGGGACACAAAGATGATCAGAGGGCTGGATCACCTCTTGTGTGAAGAAAGGCTGAGACAGTGGGGGTTGTTCAGTCTGGAGAAGAGAAGGCTCTGGGGAGACCTTATAGCGGCTTTCCAGTACTTAAAGGGGGCTTATAAGAAAGATGGGGACAAATGTTTTAGCAGGGCCTGTTGCGATAGAACATGGGGTAATGGCTTTACACTAAAAGAGGGAAGATTTAGACTAGATATAAGGAAGAAATTTTTTACAGTGAGGGTGGTGAAACACTGGCACAGGTTGCCCAGAGAGGTGGTAGATGCCCCATCCCTGGAAATATTCAAGGTCAGGTTGGACGGGGCTCTGAGCAACCTGATCTAGTTGAAGATGTCCCTGCGCATGGCCAGGAGGGTTGGACTAGGTGGAAGGTCTTTAAAGGCGCCTTCCAACCCAAACTATTCTATTATTCTGTGATTGTCAAATGAAGAAAATGTTAGCTTTTTCAGAACAGATCTCCATTCCAAAAATCTCAGCTCCTCCTTCTAAAAGACGGAATGCCTGATGACCATTACCCACTTTTCCATCCTTTACCCTTGGAGCGCCAAGCAGCATCTTGATTCAAAGGAGGCAAGTGGTAATGATGATTATAAAAATGAAACTGTTCAAAAGAAAGGAGCAAGAAAGCTCGCAGGAGCAGATTTGTATCGGGTGTTCAGTTTCACAGACAGAGCAACCAAGATTTTGCAGGTGACTGATCTGATCTGAAAAGCCAGCTGCAAAAAAAGCCAGCATCCTGAACTGTGCATACTTCTTTGGCACCTGCTCACAACACCCTTCTTTTTAAGAAAGCAAGTGAAAAATTCCTTCTTAGGGAAAAAAAAAAACCCAAACATCAGTAATGCATTTCTGTGATAATGTGTCTCTGGATTATATCCTTGGAGGCGTATGGGACTGTGTTGGTCGGCTCTAGGTGCATGATTGAACTAAGGTAGTCTTGCTAATATCTCCTCAAGAAGAGAAGCTTTATTTACCAAGATGCATCTGTGTGCATAGCTCATAAAGTCTACCTGTAACTAGAGGTGCAATGATACAACGCCACACTGCAGCTCCTAAGCAGGAGAGATTCTATAAAGATGGAATACAGCCTACAGAACTTTTAAAGTAATCTTTTTGTGTGTGTGTTTTATTTTCCTGAAGAGAAACTGTGAAACTTGTAAAGATTACGATGACCACAGAATATATGCATGAATTGTTCTATACGATGTAAATGTTAAAGAGCTCATAGGTAGGACTAACTGCTGTTTCTGAATATTTTTAGTGCCATGGACATTATTAACAAATTTGAAGCAACCTTAAAGAACAATTTACAACAGAAAATCTTCTGTCAAGAAAATCTTCAGATGCCTTCCTCCCAGACACTTTCCCAAGTTGGGAAGCTTGAAGATATATCACAGAAAGCATCACTATAAACTTTACTTGTTCTTATATGCTACCATAGGTATTCACCAGGGCCAACTATTGGAGCCAGAATACTGTGACGAAGTGAAACTTATTCGTACATTGCACTAAAATGTTAAATTAAAACTGAATTACATAGCAAGAAGTGTTCATAATGAAAAATATTTTGATAGACAAGCACTATAGTCTGGAAAGGGACTAATTCAGACTGCAGAGAGGCAGCTTTTTAATGGAACATAAAAATATTTGTTAAAGCTTGATCCAATGGCTTTTGGGGCCAAATCCCACAGCATTTATCCAAATAAAACTCCCAGTGAAGTGAACGAGTATTTTCCCTAAAGACTGCAACATTTGGCCCTTAGAAATGGAAAATATTCAATAATAAATAGTTTGGATTAAATAAATTCAATAGAAAATACCAAAGAGAAAACTCCTCTTTTGATTAACTAATTAAAGTTAGTATGCTTCTGAAAGTCTACTATATTTATTTATACATTTACTTATAAATTATACATTTACTATATGAACATCATAGTTTAGTGCTCAGAAACCAAGACCAAGTATATAATAGCTACTGGCATAATCTAGTTAAACTGTTGGTATTTCACTGCAGTTCATGGTCTGTAACTTGGTTAGGAATGTTCACTCGGGGATAAAATGTTGCATAAAATATTTTTGAGTCAGTAAATTTGCTGAGATATGTAATGGAATTCAGGGTTTAAAAACAGATGCTACAGTGACAAACTTTACATACAGATTCAAAACATCATACCTATGAACACTGAACTAAATTGGTTTAAACTAGTGTCCTGTATATGCTTTAAAATGAGTTGGTTTCTCACATCACAGTCCCAAAAACAGATTTCACTGAAAAACAAAAGGAAGACTCCTACTGAAATCAAAGCAGCCAAAAATTTACCACGTTTAATCCTAAAATTGAGGGTAGAACTTATAGGAAGCCTGTGTGCTTTTACCACCAAAGCACAGTACCTACAGATAACAACTGTGAGAATATTCAGAAGCTTGGTTCACATAAGCACTGAAAGCCCAGGTGCTTCTCTACAACAGATCAGATTTCTCTGTTTCACTGATCTGCCTGACGTTCTTCCTTCGCTCAGTTCATTGTGCTTCCTCTACAGCATTACCTCCCTTCATTTCTGCCCCCATTACAACAATTCAAGCACATTAGTCTTTCATAATATAGTTCATCATGGACATCTGGAAGATGGAATTTTCTTAAGTTAATCACAATGGTACATAAGTGTATGCTGAAAAATTGCAAAAGGGCAATTCAGAGAGTAAAGAAAAATCTGGCAAACCACATGACATTTCTGAAAAAGATCTGTTATACAAAAAAAGGAAATAAATTCCACTCTTAAGGATGCTCTTGAGCCTGAGAACTAGCTCTACAAAATCATTAATATCTGCTGTATGAATGTATTATAAAAAGTCTTTGTTATGAGCTTGGAAGAGGCCTCCAGGTTCACAAAGATTTCTCCCTCATTATCGCACACAACCACATCATATAAGCCCTTAGATAAATTTAACCATTTTAATCTGAAAACCATTCTTGCACTGTTGTTCTAAAACCTCCTGTTACTGGAAGTAATAAACTTTTCTCTGGTTTCCAGCTGGTAACTATCCATGGGTGGGTCATCTGTGTGTATACCAAAGCTATCCTTTGTGACTCAAATAATTGTTCCCTCCCTGGCGTTCAGTTCAGTTCCTCACACAAATACAGAGAGCCATTTTGTCACCTTCCAGCCTTAAAAACAGCTCAACTTTTTCAGCCAAACAAAATATTATCTCTCTCAACCTCTTATGTGACGTTTCTCCAAATGTGAGCCTTCTTTTTCAAATGGGTGATCAGAGTTTTACACAATATTTTAGATAAAATCTAACCACTAAATTTGTGCAATAAAATTCATGGTTTTCCCCCTTCCATGTCAAATGAAGCATTCTCACCACGTAGGTTAAACTCGGCTTCACAGCCATAAGGATGTAGCAGGGCTCATGGAGATTTCACCAGTGCAAGCAGCAAAGGTAAAAGGGATTGTAGGATTTCAGGGGAGTGAAGAGGATGAGCAAGTCTACAGGAAAGCAGCAGGGTTTGGCAGTCTCTGAGGGAAGGAGTATGGGTGGGAATGTAGGTATTTCCTTGGGAAGAACAAAGAACTGAGCACACAGAGTAAAGCTTTGGGGATGGACAGGGGCAGCAGAATGTTCATCTTCACAGGTAGCACCCACCTCCCTCATCCCCACACCCTTGGGCATAAATCCTACCTTCCTCCTGATGGGTCCTCCCTCCCTTCTTGCCCCAGGCTGAAGCTGCATCCCAGCCTCACCCCTCTGTGCCTTCTGGGCTGCTGCTCCGAGAAGGGGCAGCTCTGGGACAGGTAACTCGTATGCATACGGGGCAAACAGAGCTGTAGTAATGGCCAACATTCAATGCAGGCATGGCAGCACACACCACCTCTGCCTGCTGGCTTCTCAGGCAAACACCATACTTGGCCTACATCTAAGAAAATCTCCATCCTCTCATGTTCTGTGTTACAAGTGGCTTTCATCTACACATGAACCATGATTATGAGCCTTCATAGTCATTCTGTACTCAGCTCGTTCCCCAGATTTCTCTCTCAAACAATGAATTCCCAACTGTAAAGAAAAATTATCTAAATTTGTCCCCACACACTTGCATGCTTGAACGCTGGTCTCTTGCACTTTGTAAAGCTAAACTTCTTCCCATTTCTGTAAATCCAATCCTCCTCCGAACTGTAGATCTCTCCAAAACATTGACTCATTCCTTAGCATACTCCTACACTTTATGCCAGGGTCAACAACGAAATACTGAAACACAACAGATCTGAAGACTTATCTTTGAGAAACGCAAATTTCCCCCTAGGCAGTACTGCTCCTTTCACCATAGTCAGTAGTCTCTCCTTTGTCCAATACCTTGTCCATCTCACAGTTCCTCACTATTCACATTTCAATTAACAATTTCTCATGTAGCACCATAATAACTGCTTTACTAAAGTTCATATTGATCATATCTGCCACGTATCTGCCATGTTTTCTTGCATTAAACAATGTTTACTTATTATCATTTTTAAAGGTAGAGTTTGTTTGACAACATCTGCCTCTGTCAAGTCCATATGAAATTCTATGCAACTTTTTATTTACCTCCACACTTTTAGTTGTTCTCTCCAGCAATCTTTTTATCTAAGTATTTACAAACAAGTAAAAAACAAAGGTCTTGCAGTTGCTCATAATATTTAAGTAAAGGGGAAAAGTATCAGCAGCCATTCCATAACTCCCATAAAACATCATGCCAACTGATAGACATTGACATGCATCTTGTAGCCACTAATATTTTTGTCCCTAGTATGCCTCACCTTTGCTCCCATAGTCAGCTGTATCATCCTTATTGATAATAGAATGTTAATATACCTTTCACTTTACACCTAAACCCCACACCTCAATCTCGATAATGAGATTTCTGTTTAGTCCTCCCTCAGTAGTTTGCATTTGTTGTTTTTTTCTGTTCCTTTGGCTGAAGAACTGTTTGTTAAAACATATCCTATGATATCTACTTAACCCTTGCTTTTAGCAGTTTTCATTCTATCCTTTAATGGTTTTCTTCACTGATTAGCTGTGAAGGAATGGAACAGAGAGACTCCCTAATTCTAAATGATTTCTGGAGAAAGACTATTTCACCCAGTTAAATCAGGAAACACCTCTTACAGTTTTTTTCTTCTGCCACTAGTTTCAGATAACATTTTCCAAAATAAAAGTAATGGTGTTCCTCTCCCACATAACAAATCCTGAATTCCTCCATCCGTCAATTTCCCATGTGCTTTTCCCAGTTCTTCTAAATTTTCTACTTTGAAACTGAAGACCTGAAACATATTATTAATACACTTTCATTTAAGCTTCTATTTAAGTCAAAATGAATCAGCTTGTGAACACTCAATTCAAGATGCTTTTTACAACTTTTTTTTTTAATAAAATTAATTTCTCTAGTAATCACAACTTGCCGACTATAGAGCAAAACATTTAAGGCTCTCACATTGATAACAGTATTTGTTCCCCAACCTCCACCTCTGAATTTCTGCGAGTGAGTTTTACCTTTGCTCATAACACTACAGGAATCTCTGTCCACACTGAATCCTGTCTCTGGAGTATCCAGGTAGGTCTCTCTTCACCAACCATTGCAATTTCTTTTCTTGTTCTTCCCCAAAGGATGTTGATCTAACAGCATCTTTCTACCTATGCTACTCCTTCTTGCAAGCCTACAACATGGTCAATTAATCATTTTCTCTTTAAGGAGCTGCCAGTATGTTTAATGAAGATATTGCATATTATTTCCATGCGCAAAAAGAAAATTCAGCTATGCAAAAGACTATAGATGTAATCTCTAGCAGAATTTGTGTTATTAGCAGGTGTTACGGCTCAGACAATTAAAAGTAGTTAATTGACATGATGAACTCTATAATAATTAAAAAAATCAGAAATGGACTCCAGCATCCCATAAAATGTTTTTTTGCAATATAGAAGGTGGCCACACTTGACCTCCCAACTTCATTTATCCATGTTACAATTGTGTCTCGATATCTCTTTGGTACTACCTTCAAAATAAACACAGATCCAAAAACCCTGAAGTGCCTTTATAAGGTGCAGCAGTGTATCCATAAACTATTAATATTTTTAAGGGCATGTGAATAAAATGTTAATTATTACAGACCCATATGATAAATGTAGGAAACATCTCTCGATTAGAATTAACCATAGCAACAAAGAGGAGACCATACAGCTTATAAATTGCTGTATCATTATTTCCTCCTCCATGCAAGAAATGATTGCTAAAGCAACTTTTCAAGGCTGCACTGTTTCTCTTAATAATTTAATTTAACAATATATGATATTATAATTTATTCCATTAGAATAAATTATAATTATATCCTAATAATATAATAATTAATAACAATTTAATAATATAATTTATCCATTGCTACTTGTCAAAGCACTGTCTATGAAAATATTAAAAAAATATAGGGAATATAAGGTCACAGATCTGTAAAACAAGCAAACAAAACAAAAAACCCCAAACCAGACACAAAACCTGTATCATCCCCCTGAAAGACAGCCACTGACTTAAAAATAAACCTTAGGTTGACTAATATTTTGAAGCTTTTCAGAAAAGAAAAATTAAATAAAAGAGGATGAGCAATAAACCTAAGCAGGAAAAGGGAATCAGGAAATAAAAGCACCACCTATTACAGTAGGATATGCTTTAGACACAGTTCATTTAGATTTTTCTTTTCTTTTACAATATATTTGTAGGTAGAGATCGCAAAGCAAAAATTTCACTGGGGCTATGAAAATTGTATTTTGCTTACTTTCCTTCCCTTACCTCACCTATATATTCAACTGGACAGTTACTAAACTAGTAACTTATTTCTTAAAAAAAACCCTGTAGATCTGCATGATCAAACCCTTCAGGAAACTACTTAATACATCTGGACTATAAAACATTATAACATGAAATATCACATTTAAAAACAAAACAAAACAAAACAAAACAACTTAAAACACTATTCTAGATGTTTCCCTCTTGAAAAAAAAACATTCACTGAGGTAAAAAGAAAAAAAGAAAAAAACTATTACAGTGTTGCAAAGTAGGTACCTCTACAACTGTAGCCACCAAGTGTTGATATGTTACAAAATGTTAAGCCATTTGCTCCATTTTAATAGATATTCTTTTCCATTTGTAGTAATAACTAGGAACGTTACCAAGAAAGCAAAATTCTAGAGTAAGCATGGCTCACGAATTCACATGACAATGCACTTCTATTTTTTAGACCACCTCAGAGGTCAACAATATTGAGATCAGAAGCAATGTTAACTAATGAGATCGGATCTGCGCATGACTTCATCTTGTTTAGCTTCTCAGAAGACAGTAATAGGTTTCCCTGAACCCGCGCCTCATCCAGTCTGATCACACATAGACATTCAAGTCCAAGTTCCTGGGTGGTTCACTAAGGTTTCAGGAGTTCATTAATAAACTCCGGGTAAGATTTGCCAGCTGGCCGTAAGAATCTTTCAGATAGCCCTAACATGGCAGTAATAGATTGAAATAGCTGTCCCCAAACTCAGAATCTACCTATGAGAAATTATAGTTCCCAGAGCATCAGATCTGGGATACAGTTTATGAAAGTCTTTGTTTGTAATTCAGAGCCAGATTTGCAGAAAACAAAGCTTTTGGCACAAGTGTGGGGAACTTTGTATTCACTGTCTTGCCTTTATGTGTTACTGAGGAGCACTATTTAATTTTGCTTTAAGTAAATATTGAAGTAGATTATTCTTCAGTCAACATAAACTTCTCAGGTCAATACATTTTGATGCATGTCTCTCTTAATGCATGAAGTCGTAAGTGATTATTACCTAAAAGTGAGTGGAGATTTCTGGTTCAGCAGCTCTTAAAGACCTCTGGGCAACAGTTTCTTTAGCACAAAACCACATTAAGCCAAATTTTGCTAGTCACATGTGGGAGGAAGCCAAACTTTTCCAACCTCATAATAACATGGTCTTTACAAGACTACTGCAGACTACTGCTATACGCAGAATTTACCAAGAAAAAGCGTCCCCTAAGAAGACACCACCTAGTACTCATTAAGCAACACAGATGTAATACCATGAAATACAGAAGAATTTTAGGCGAACTCTAGTTAATCTTTGGGAACCTTAATCAGGCCAAACTTCTGCAGGGGTTTGTGTAACAGCAGATTGGCTCCTACTGAGGTTATATGGGGAAGTAAATTTGTTCTTACACTTTAAAGCCCACAAGGAGGTCACTGATGACCTAGTCTTATACTAATCAAAGAACTCCACAACTTTCTTTGCATCTCTTACCTGTATGACACCTGAGCAGCAGAGGAAGGCAATATTCATATTGTCTTGCTAGCCTCCATGGAGAGCCCATGCTCACCCTGAAAATTGTCACTTACGTATATGAAAACAGCTGTACAGTGTATACTATCATGGCCAGAAAGGTTTTTAGGAAGATAAAATACATTCTAAACACCAGCCTAAATAAGCCAAGAAGATAAGGTTCAGGGAGTGTAGTTTGATAATAAAAAAAACTTATACACATTGATTGTTAAATATATGATTATGTAAAACACCATTCTGTCTTTGTCCAAGTATATAAATGCATACCTACCACATAATTTGTTGGATTTGGGTTTTTTTCTTACTCAGTTACAACTTCACAGGGTAGTGATAATAAAAGGAAAGAGGAATTACGGCTTTCTACAAGAAGGCACCAATATCAAACAGTCTTCAGAGGTCCCACTGCAATGACATGAATATTAACTAAAAATAGATAAAATTTATGGAACTGCAAAGTATCAAAGAAAGCAAAATGTGGCCTCCTTTCTTGCCTCCTCCCACTTATAAAATGGAGATGGATTTAATAGCTATGTTATCCCTGAGCACCACCACAGAAATATACAG
This sequence comes from Ibidorhyncha struthersii, assembly GCA_013398815.1. Classification (NCBI taxonomy): domain Eukaryota; kingdom Metazoa; phylum Chordata; class Aves; order Charadriiformes; family Charadriidae; genus Ibidorhyncha; species Ibidorhyncha struthersii. The sequence goes on from VZSZ01009513.1 coordinate 286,698, forward strand.
AGTTGCATGAAAACTCAATTTAGTTTTATGATCCAACATAATCCCCAAATACCCAGTCACAGGGCTGCAGATATTGAGATATTATGTGCCTATCTGTATGCAGATTTTGGTAACTTTTATTTAGGTACACATCACAAATTTTCAACATGAAGTTACAAAATTTGCGTACATCATTCTCTTCATTATAAATCTTCAGCTAATCTAATAAGGAGTGAGTTTAGAGGGTAACTAAAATCAGATAAAAGGCACTGAGTTACTTACTGCACGTGCATTTTGAGTCACATACTGTTGTGCTTATTTTAAAATCATTCCCTGTTTGTGTATCAGTATGCAGCCTGAGCCCAGCTCTCCTTTCCCAAATGAGCAGTGTATCTGAGACTAGCTCCCACTCTGACATTTCATCCACCAGTTCACAGGATAAACTGAGCTCCTTTTGCTAACTCTGAGGAGAAAACCTTTCAGGACTACGTCTCAGGAGTGTAAGCCATCAAAATCTTCACACTCAGAGTGAGAGAAAGGAGAGAACTAATGAACTTTTGACTACCAAATACAATGCTCCCAATGCAGCATCCTCCGGCCACAGTGGCCCACAATGAAAGCCATATTGTTCTGGTGTGCTTTAATCTAGGTCACAGCTGACAACACAAATTTACGTTACCAAGTCTAAAAGTCATCAAGTGCAGAACACATCAACAACACAAAAATAATTTCCAACAGTCAAATGCTTCATATAAGAAACAGTACTGTCACATGTTTGATACCATACATTTGTAGGGAAAAAAAAAGTTTTTTTGGTGTGATTCTGCACGCATTAGATATAAACCCCAAGTCATTATTCTTGAAGCATTCCTGGAAAGAAGTCTACAGGAACAAATGCAAGATATAATCACTTCAAATAGCAGACGAGTTGGGATTCACTAAATTTCAGCAAATCTCTGAAGTCTTCATATACCAATTTCTCCTCTAGCCTTGTCATTATACAGCCACTGTAATGGCAGATTGGAATAAACCATTTCCTTACACTACTTCCAAATGTGTTTCCCCCATCTTATCATTTGTCTAAAAAGGATCTGAAAATAGGTCATAATTTCCATGCAGTTGTTTAATATGCAGGAATTTTCACCCAACATTTTTGCAGAAGTCTCCCGTAACTACAAGAGAAACACAGGAGTATTAAATATTCAAGTTTATTTTGATATAAAACAACCAGTCTTAACTTATTTATGGTCCTTAACAAGATGTGATTATGAAAGAACTATAGTTTCAATGCCACAAAGGAACCACCAAGATGATCACAGAGGTACTTGATTTGGGTCTGTTTGAAACCCATGTTAGGGTCTGTCAAATTATGTTAGTTTTATATTAATTGCTGAAGCTTAAAATCCATTTATTCTCAGCAAGTGTAGCTTAATCCTCTATAAAATTGGTTCATAGCCAAATAATACTGTTAAAATATGAGGTTATTAATGCAATATTTTTAACATCAAGGAAAACAAAGAATACTGATTTCTCTCAGTTGCAATGTGCTACACCCACACTTAATAAAAATAGACAAATTAAGAGGTAACCTCTGAACACTGTAGAAAACAAGAAGCTGCAGTAAGACACTTAAATAAATGACACATTACAAAGCTGTAATTAACTGGACAGAAACTGGTTCTACTTTGGAACATCTATTTCAATGGTATCAGGTGCGTTTATCAGGTTGCCTGCCACAGGAGAAAAATACCCATATCCTCTCCTGCACCACAGAAAAGAGAAATGCAAGTAAAGCCTAAACAAAAAGACCTAATTTAATCTTCTCTCTGAGGGACAGCAATACGTCCTGAATTGTCACTTGAGCAGGAGCATTCTTTCTGAAGCTATTGCCTCTAAGATGTGGTACTAATGCAGAATAAAGAGATTAGCATTAGATAAGCATTAAAAATATCCATAAGCACAAATAGTTTCCCCCACACAACATACAAGGCTCCAGAGCTATAGTCAACTAAGAACGCGGGAGATACTATCTTACAGATAGTAAGTACACTGGTATTATCTCAGACACTAAAATATGAAGACTGTTTGGTGTCACCATTACAATAGTATTTTAATTGTGAACATGATTTGAGAAATACGTTGATACTGAAGATTAATAACATTTTATAGTGCAGATGGGAAGGAAAAGAGAGTTTATTATTAGCAACAGAATAAACTGTAGTCTCTATCGAGGCCTCTAAAATGTGAGCAACATATATAATTTTTGTACAAAGAATTCCAATGGAAAAATAGAAGGTAAAACATTAAAAAAAATTACATTCTGTTTGGGTGAAAACAATCTCTGTATATCATTACTCACCCAATATAAAGAAGCTGATGTTATACTACATTTAATTTCATTGCATTAAGGAGCAAAGAGCTGATCAAATCAAGTTAACTAATGCTTCTGTCCAACTACTAACGACGATTAAAGAAAAAGGAGAACTTTAAATTCTTTAAAACCATTTCAAGCAGATTGCAGATACATATTTATTAGGACAAAAATACTGAAAATTAAGTAAATATTTCAAAAGACATTTTAAACTGGAAAAATGAAGAAATATATCAGGACATGAAGCTACTGATACAACTTTAAAATAGCACTGTTTTAAGAGTACTACAGTTTTAGCAGGAACTGAAACAGAAAGATTATCCTTCTGCATCAAAAAAATGAAAACTGGAATCTGCAATATCAGCCCACGATGAATGTAGTCACCATATTCAAGTCCAGCATATAACACAGCACCTGGAAGCAGTTTATCGCTTCTTTACAATTTTAGGCACTATTCTAGTCTCTCCAACCCAACTCCACCAAGAAATGACATTTATCCTCTCTCTTTTAAAGAGACAATTCATCCATTGAACCCTCTCTTGAATTGCAAATGCTTCCTGTCACAAGGTCAGTTTACTCTTAATGGTGTGGAAATACCTAGTGCAGTTTCCTCCTGGTATCTCATGAAGTATACGTTGTATGTATCATGTCTGAAGAAACATCTCCTCTGTTGTCAGGAATGCTGACTGGGATATGCAATTGAGCACGAGTTGATTTTTCAGGTCATCTTTGTCTTTCTGACTAAGAGCCCTTTCCAAAACAGCTATGTAATCTTTTCCCAAAACAATCCTAATTAATTGCTTTCGAGTTAGAATCTCAGTCTCTTGGCTAACTGCCATAAGAAGCTTTTGTATCAAAAGTCCTGGTAACTCCTGTTAACAACTTGAAAACTTCTCTCCTCCTGGCCAAGTTCCTCTTCCTGCCATATCTGTCAAAGCATTATTTCAGTGGTATCTCTGGACTCAGTTTTCCTGTGAGTAGTCACCATCCACTCCTGGTGTCCACGACACCTGGACTCTGTAGACTGTCCTTGAGAGCATCTCCACATGAGTGGCAGAGACACTCTGCACAGCACCAAGTCTTGCCATCATCCATGATATCCTACCAAGGGGTTCCTGGTGAAATGATCTCTCCTACCAACAGCAAATCCACCTTAAATGGCAATTGCCCGCATCTCTTCAATCTCAGCTATTGCCGCAGACAGCCTAGATCTTAGATCTGATTTAACCATTCAACTGTTTTTTTCTTCAAATAAAAAATGTGAAATAATCTGAGTTACAAACTGTGAAAATGCCCAAGCTGTTCAGAGTTCTTAAACTTTTTGAGAAGAGTACCTGAGATACTTCTGAGTGTATAAGTTTCAAAAAAAGTTTTGCTTAAGTTAAATTCTTGAAAATATCTCATTGAAAAGCCCCCGCTCCCATTCTTAAAAATAGGGCAACAGGGTTATTCTGGCTTGAAAGCTATGAAAATCATCAAAAGGTGGCCTTAGAAAATTGCCATTTCATCTCACCCAACAGGAGTGCATTAGAAGCTGTAAGAAAACTCCTCTTTGTACCCCAGTCCCATAGAACATGCTCCCCCAGCATCAGCCACCGAACGCACCTCAATCTGCAGGTGAGCACGAGCCCTTCTGTCATTGCTTATTGCTGTTCAGTGGCGCACAACGGCATGAATGCTAAACATGAGATAAAAATACACTCTGTTTCTAGCCCTTTCTATCCTCCATCCACGCTTTATGGAAAGCGTGGAAGAGAAGGCAGAGGTATATATGCATTGACCATAATGCAGGAAAAAGGGAGAAAGAAGTGTGCTGCACACAGAAGGAACATGAGTCAAGATGTGGAGACAAAGTAGTCAGGCTAGGGGAGACAGATGAGACAGGGGCAGGGAGATATACAGTCACTGAAGTATATTTCATTCCAGAACTTGGAGTGGAGCCCAGAAAACTGAAGTCTGAAAACCCTCCTCTGCTGTCAGCTAGTATATACAAAAGCTAATTGCAAAGCTCTTCTCTCAGATTTGCAGCTGGACACAAAAGGTAACGGGCCTCTACAGCTACATGTGCCTTTGCTATTCCAAGAGGCAGACAGCTTTGCACTATAGTTCTTAATGTCTTGGGATACCTGTATGATACTATTAAACAGAAAAGGAATCGTATTTTGTTTAAAAACACAATGTTTAATACCGTAAAAATTTTCCAAGATTAAAAGAGCTGGTAAAAAAAATAATCGCTCAGTGCAGAATGAATTAAACATTCAAACACTGAAATTGTTCCTAAGTACACTGTAGCATGCACACACATAACTGGCATACATCTCTTTTCCTTTGCAACCACGGGTAATTAACACACAGCCCACATAAAGCATCAATTAGGTTTCCTTTCTTCAACTCTGAAAGAAAACTTCATTCTTGTTCTGCGACACATGGTTTCAGCCATATGTAAAGGTTGCAATGCAAAGAAAATGGTCTTCTGAGCTAGTGCAAATAGAAAACAATGCAAGGAAGAAAAAGACAAGTTTGGTCAGACGTGCATCCAGGCAGTCCCTGTCTGCCACTCCAGCGTTCTGCTATGCAATTTGTAGCACGCAATCCTGTCAACTTGTTTCCCCTCCCTCTTAATATGCCTCACGTACCAGGACGTTCACAGTCAACGGTGAGTTCCAGAACCGCTTTAGAAGGGGAAGACCATGAGGTCCACTGGAAAGCACCATAAGCTTGCAAATCACAGGACTAAGCTGAATGCAGTGATCACCCTCAGGGAGATATATACATTAAGTCAGGAATTCCGAGTATTAACAGCACACCACAGCTCTACAACACCTGTTATTCCAAGGAAATGTTTTTGACTTCCAAAAGTCAAAAGATGTACATTTTCCCCCTGTAGTTCTATGAAGTTACTGTACTTCCTGATTTGTATTTGTATTTATTCACTGCTAGAAAATCAGGATTTTTCCCCATGAATTATATTTCCTGAATAGTAAAGTTACTGCCTGCAAGTGCAATCTAGTGAATGTCAAAGGGTAGAACCCTGATGAAATGTTAAACAAAGCAACAGATTCACCCACAAAGCGGATGTGTAGCACCATTTACCATTTAACAGGTTTAAGGACAAAATGTATTTCCGAAATATTACAGCGTGCATCTGCATAAAGCTGACTGTTGATGGGAACAAAAACTGACAAAGGCGTAATAACATAAAAATGCATCTGTGCTCCTGTTCTTTATGTCGTGAAAGTGACAGCCCATCAGTGTACAATTATCATATATTACTAATGGAGTATTAATCAAACATTCATTACTCTAATTAGAAAAACTTGTCTTGAAAGGCAAGTCTTGACTTTTCACCTCTGGAACTATAATTGACACACAAATTAATTTGACAGTCTTAACAACTATAAATCCTTAGTGGGAGAAATAGTGTCTTAATCTTCCAGCATTAAGCTTAACCGCCAGTTTCCACTCTCTGTGGGTAAAATTCAAGTCAGCTTAGATGGTCTCATGAACTACGTCAACCTCTGTTAAGTACTAAACATGCATCTAACATGAGGCAAAGATAATAGATAGGCTACGTGAAGGTTTACTGAGTGGGGATTAAGTTTTTCTTTGAAAGAAACCTGGAATATCTGTCTATAATGTACAAAGTCAAGCCTGAACTGGGATTTCAGTTATCCATGGGATACCCTTTTGAATCCGTACAACTTTTCTTGTCCCTTCAAAAGTGTCATTTTTGTGCACATACAATGTCAAGAAATCTACAAACACAAAGGCGACCAGAGAGCAGTATAAGGTCTGCCTTTCAAACAATTCATGTGGAAATGCAAAGCATCTAGGAAATAACATTTTGAAGTTCCAATAACCCAGCAGGTCTCATTAAAAAAAAAAAAAAAAGGAAAAGAAAAATAAGAAAGAGATGAGATCTTTGTGCTTGTGTATTGACAAAACCCAATGCCTGCTTAAAGCAATGATAGACATTACATTCACAGTGTGAACCGCGGATTTCAGCGAGTATCAGATCAGGCTCCTGTGGATTAACCTAGCTATGCTAAACCATGAGACATTCTTTTAGCAATAAAAACTGTATGTGTACATGTCACAGGCTCCACCGGGCTATGCTGGCTTACGGACATCCTTCTTTTTATACACCTTGCTGAAGATGTTGAAAACTGGACCCATCTAAGTCACAAAGACTTCTGCTATTTATTTCAAAGGGTGTTCTGATTTTACCCTATGTAAAATCATAGAATAGTAGAATATCTAAAGTTGGAAGGGATCCATAAGGATTATTGAGTCCAACTCCCTGCTTCTTGCAGGACTACCTAAAACTAAATCATATGACAAAGAGCATCGTCCAGACGCTCCCTGAACGCTGACAGGCACAAAAGATACCACTCATTAAAAAACTTATAACGCTGTTTGACCTTACTGGATACTTGGTAAAGTTAATATAAATAGATTGGAATTCAGACTGTTGACAAAATATAATGGAGAATTAATTATAATTTAGAACTATGAGCATATTTTAATCTGTCTTGACTTCATCTATCACATAATTATTTAGGGAATTTGCAGAGTGTTATGACTTGTTTAGCAATGTAATTTTTCTATGTTAGCGTTTCAAATTACTGTGTTATTTTCACTTATATTATCAGACATGGTCTGAAAGTGAAGGAAACGGCTATTTATCACCTCTGAAAGTGGAAATTCATTTGGAACTGATATCATAAATAAAAGTCTAAATATTTAAAACTCTAACAGCATAACTTTAAATTGTTAAATGTTTGTCCTTGGTTATACATCCTCATTATAATATGTTATAAAATTTGTTCAGACTATGTGTTCACTTGTAACTAAGCTGGCAAAGAAAACTCAGAAATTATCTGTACTACAGTTTGATGTGATTTTCTGTTGTTCAAAACAATGATTTTGTATGAACTCATTTCTTCTTGCTATACACAGACTCATTTCAAATTAATTACCTTGACAACACCACCCTACCAAATAAATAGTGACCACGTTTTTTACCACAACAGGGATGGCAATATTGTATTAATCACTGAGGAGAAGACAATGAGCACATCTCATTTATTACTGTGGCCAGTGCTACACAAATTATTTGCCAGTTGTGTTATTCATTACATAAAACATTTCTTCCACACATTCTGCTCTTGCTTTCCCCACAGACTACTGTGAGGATTAATGTCATATGCACTAACTCTTAAGGTCCTAAAATTCAAATTCATTCCTTAATTGGCTACAGAAACTGTTGTAACTGGTGACCTTAGTTTTTTTGTTAGTTTGGGGTTTGGGGGTCTTTTTCCTCTCCAATTGTCATAGACTCCACTATCCAAATGATAAACTTTTACCCCACTCTTCCTCGACAACAACAAAAGTCCAGAGTAAGGCAATATTTAAAAATCTTTAAATACCAGAAGCTGAAAAATCGTAATTACATAACACAAACATGTTTTCAACCCGTTTACCTCCCTGTAAACACAGCAGTCACAAACCCAGTCTTTTGCACTTTACAGCTACTGAGACAAACTCTACTGCAAATACATTTCTGCTTCCTGTTAATGCCATCCAGTTGGTGTGCAGAAGGGAATAAGATTTGGGCTATTTTGATAAAATACACGGGTTTGAGTATTTTTTTTACAGCATACTTTCTTCAGTATATCTTTGATTTAATTTCATATTTATTTATTAGGCACAAGCAGAGTTAGTTAAAAGTAGTTATTAGATAAAGCATGACTAATTTCATCCTACTTTCAAAAAGTATTTGCCTAGTGATAAATACAACAATACTTCTTAAAATATGTCCATGCAAACTCTAAAAAAATACTTAACAAAATAACCGCTAATACTACGTTTGCCCCACTTAATTTTCCAGCATATACACAAACTTAGCTCTAGAGAGACTCCACTGAATTAATTTACTTACTTTAGCTGTTATATTGTAAAGATAATAATGGAATCTATTAAGAAAGGACTACATGATTAGGTTCCATAAAATTGTGGGCAACAATCCATGACTAATCTGCAAATTCAAAGGGGGAAGCAAAATGAATTTTTTTTCATTATTTATCTAGTTTAAACAGGTAAGATGTGCAGTGCACATACTGATTGATGTATTTAAACACTTTCTTTCTAATACTGTGGCTTAAGGTTTTCTTCCACAAAACTCACAGCAGGCAGCTTACCTTAGAAAAATTCATATTACAGACAAACAACCTGGAAAGTGACAGAGCATTTGAGTTACACACAAGTTTCAGTATCTAATGTCGGGAGGGCTCAGTTTGGCTCCAGGACAATTTGCCCTTGAAATTCAACTGGATCAAGAACTGTTCTCTTGATCGCTGAATTAAATGTTGGCTGATGATTGTTTAAATAGTATGTGCTGAAAGATTTACTTTTTTTCCCAAAAAAAATACATATAAATAAATACATTTTATTCTGTGAAATTTCAAGCATCTCAGTATCATACAAAGTGCGCGTTCAGCTTTGAGTAATAACTTACTACACTAATGTAAAGCAATTTGTTTGTATCCAGTAAAATAGAATGAATCGTATCCATGATACCAAATTGTAGTAATAAACTACTGAACTCTGCTAGTGGCGGAAACAGCTTTATCATCTTAGATTTTATGGTACAGCTCTATTATAGTCATCTTTTATTTATTTATTCAGCCATACATCATGGTATACTAAATAACATACTGGCTATTTACAATCTGTAGAGGGCACACATCTGCCTGGATCAAACCGTTTAAAAATACTATTTCCTTTACCATGAGTAAGGGGTGTTTACTATAATCAAAAATATGAGTGCAGTGTAACTGTGCTGCTGGTATCCAAAAATTCTGGACAGTCACTGTGACTATGCAGAAAACTGTCTAATAATCCACCCACTGAGTGAATTAGTTTTGAGAACTGGACTTGTGACTAGTCGGATCTACCACACGCATGCAGCTAAGCCAGTGTGCACCACAGGGTCTGATCTCAGGTTTGTGGAGTCCGCTACTTATTTGAACTACCACGGCTGTAAATTCATGTTCTCAAGGTCACCTGATGGTAATAACTAAAGTGGCAGTTTCAGCCCTCAGGTGCAAGGTGTGCGCTTGCCGCCTTCAATACCTTCCGAATTCACGGTTCCTCCTCAAGGTCCTCAATGCTTCCACCAGAACAACAAGACAAACTCTTTAAAGCGTCCCATGTGCCTGAACAGCTAATCTCAGCTTCTCTTCAGCCTCCTCTACAACACCAAAGGGTGGGGAGAGGTTAACATCAAGAATAAGGGAGTTTAAAGGGAACTCACTCTCTCACTTTTTTCCTCCCGGCGGTTGAGGAAAAAAAAAAATCCCCATCAAAAGATCAGTCCTGACTTAAACCTAAACTCAAAGCATGTGTAAGCCTGAAGAGGTGCCCCACATTTATCAAGCATGTTGCTAAGATGGGCAGTAGCTGCCATGAACTGGATATTGAAGGAAAGATGAGTACAGCAGCAGTTTATGGTTAGAATAAATATTAAGACAAAATCAATAGATACATCCGAAATAATTTATATTCTACAATAACACAAGGCTGTCATGTACACACAGTAGTGGAGTCAACATTATGTTCATTTTTTAATACAAAACAGTAAAAAACAAAACCAAATGCTCAAAACCAGGACACTGCTTTGTTCAGCAACCGTTCAAACCGATGTCTAAATCAGCTGCAAGGACTCTCTGTGTTAAGGCCCTGTAGGGCAAAGGAAGCCAGAAAGGCTAAACTAGATCTGGCAGACTCATCAAATAATTAATTAATTATACCATAAATAATTAATTAATGGTCCCAGTTCTGTATAAAAACAAACAAAGAGAGAAGAATCACAGTTGAACCAAGTAAAAATCCACATCCAATTTATTAATCGGTATCTCTTAATTTGCATTAAAATAAAATACTGGGCTTTTCTGCAATAGCCTCAGGTTCAAGCATTGTTTCTGGCATCAAGGACATATCTCACACAGAGATCATTGGGAGCTGCACACAGAACACTGGTACGATTTGGTCTAAATGTTGTACTGTATTAAACATGAAAACGAACTTGAGCATTACACCATTACAGATTAATAATATGGAAGATTTTAACAAATAAGATTTACATTTGTGGGCTTTCCTACATATCAGTTCCTCTGTTCTTTGAGAGACTCTAAGTCCTTGGGAAAATGGTCTAATTATTTTTGGTCCTACAGCAAGTCAGGAAGCAAACTGCAGATAAGTTGAATAACAAAAAACAAGTTATAGTTCGTATAGATGTGCAAAGTCTGCTAGAAAATTGATTATGGGACACACAGAACTGAAGTGCCCAGTTTTCCTCTCATTGCATGTAAAATTTTTCCTTTTAGTTCCAAAAGAAACTGAAATCGGCACCAAGATGAACCTTCATCTTTCTCTCACCATGCTCTGCTGTGTGTTGTCACGGAGGTACCAGAAATTTAGAATAAAGAAACATGATGTAATTAATTTATCCTAGGTCCTGCAGAAATGCTGTGATCCTTGCGTAATCCCTTCACAAATATTTTTGTCTTCAGAAGGGCTTTACAAGTGTAACACACAAAAGCGTTGCTACTGCATTTCAGCATTTCTTCTTATGAATAAAACCTCTAATATGGCCCTGACCAATTGGTGCTGAACATTAAAAACCTCACACAGCTTTTACAGGGCAGGCAACCTGCTCCCGCAGTTCATGTTCAAATGCCAGTCAGCATACGGAGCAAAGGATCAGGTCAAGAACTTTAGTATACTCTCATGTTTTGATTTGGTTCTGTCAAAAACATCCATTGGAAGGTAATTTAACATACAAGATTAATTATTTTGCAGCACGCTGCACTGATTTTAGAAGTACCTTACATAATATCCACTTTGTAAATGACCAAAGTACTTGAATACTGAAGAAGTTCCTTGTGTTTAGCTTTTCTCTTTCTGCATTTAAGATCTTATTGCTAACTGTGCAAGGCTTTTTTTCACATGTATTTGTAAAAATGGGAATGGCATTTCCTCATCTTTTGTCTAAATCTACTGCTGATTACTATTAAAATCTGGTTTTAGAGATGTGCAAATTATTACTCCTTTTTTCTTATCTGTCTGCCCTGATCCTGATTTCTAAAGATATCCCTTTTTCTGAAAATACATTTTATTTGAAGACAAACAGTATACTAGAACTTAACCATACGTATAGAATAGTAAACGTCCTTTCCATTGAGCTCATTAAAATATTTGTGACGTGCAAGTGGTCTCACAGGCTTCACAGTGTTGGTTTTGCCCCTTGACGGAGAAATTATTAGCATACGACACAGCAAACAAATGATCCTTTTCATGCATAAATACCTTTGTTCATATATAACTCTGCTGTACAACTCTACGGCACGAAGATTCCCAGTGGGAAAATTTATACCATGCTATAGAGATGTAAACCACCGTACAAGTATTCTGGAAGTCAGACCACACACCATTACAGTATGGTAAGAAACACCACATAGATTTACAGGAAGGAAAAAAAATGAAAAACGATAATTTTTACATACAAAAATCAACTCACACTTCTATTCAAGGTGAAATGAATGCTCTTCAACTACCATGCCACTTCAATTCTGTAAATGACATTACACTGGTATTGAAGCAGCTCTGCAAAGAACATCATCTTTGAAGTAGTTTTTATGAATTAATGAAAAAAAAAATCCAACCCAAAACAAAACAATGTGGAAGAGGTAACCATAGTTTTCACACAAATAGGTTTGCAATATTTCAGGAATTAAAAAAGTAAATATTTTTTTTCTGAGATAAGAGGACAGCCAGCTGGTTTGAACACCATTCAGTAGCCTCTCCTGAGTGCAAAAGAAGGCTTCATCTTCAGTTTATAATTCTTCTCCAGTTTATTTTATCACGTACCTATCCATATTACATTTTTTAGGAAATCCATCTTTTTCACTATAAGTTACAGTGCTTCCCAAACAGACATTGTATCTCTTCTTCCTTTCATTTCATACACTGATATACATACCATACTTTCCAAAGTACCACTAATCTAGTAATTGCTAGCACTATTCCACTGTTGCTATTAAATGACATACACCATCTAGGTATTTGGGATGATTTTCCTCAGAAAATCATTTGAATAATCTCCCCAAATATTACATGTTATGGTTGCAAACTTCTTCTGTGAACAGAATTGCAGAATCAACATTAATTTTTAATCTAAATTGTTTTGACATGATGATGCTTGCAATACTTCATTTGTACAAAATAACAATAACCTCTCCTAATTCTACCACTTTCATTCCTTGCGGTGGTGATTTTTCCCCTATTTATTCTACTTTGCCATCCCCTTGCCACTGAAAAGCTACAGTTGGTTATCCTTCAATATTATTTACAAAACTGTACATAAATTTGACAATAAGCACTTCTCCACAAAGAAAAGATCTGCTAGGAAGAACAGCTAGGTGGATGATCTCCTACGGTACATTCTTATAGGCTGGGATCCAAATGGAACGTAGTGACATTTTGAAAGACAGTCACAAAAAAAAAAGAAAACCAAAACCCCACAACATTATGGAGGCAAAACAGATGCAGAGCTATTGACAACTTTAAAGGACCAAACCACGCCTGAGCATTACGCCTGGTGAATGGATAGCCACTAGGCACAGACTGAAGAGAACAAGGAATCTCCTTTGGTATCCTTGTGAAACATTTGCGCCAATGCAGTGCCGGCACCACAAAACCAGAAGCTGCATTCTCCTACAATCCACAAAACGAAGCTCACCCTCTGTAAATGGTATACTGTAAGGACTCCGAAATTCTTTCAGCTGCAGGTTGGAAAGAAGATGGAGATTCCCATGTACTCTGGACATCTGTGAGACACCGCGTGTCCATGGAGCACGCTGACTCTCAGTACTTCTGCTGGGCAAAGGCAACTGCACACTGCCTGTTGTCCAGTTATGCATGAATAGATACTGTCGAGACCACTACCAAACCCTCGACACCCGGATTTCACCTCAATTTCTCTTTAATTTTTTCCTTTTTTTTTCTGATGACAAGACAAGAAAAACACAGGACAGCAGTGAGACACTAATTCTCAATGTTGACTTTCAATGTCGGATGCACACTGCTAAAACTGAAGTTATCACAATGAAGGTGAGACTGCTCATCATTGTCTCTTACTGTTACTGACCTCCAGTCGGACACATATGTTATCCTGTTCCATCTGCAAAACTAAACAGACACACAGGAAGAAAGTGCGCAAAAGCACAGAATTAGGAACAGAAGTCACATTTGGGAAGCTGGCTGAAAAAGACGCTCCCTTTCATTTGAAAAAGTAACTCGGCTGCCATCCTATCAGCATGCCCTTTGAATTACCTTCAGTGAGGATTTACATCCAGAATGTGAAACGGACCTTCAAGCACAATTCTTAGACAAAGTTTTTGGAGATCCTCATCCCCTTACCTGCCCTTTCCCCAAAAGAAAGAAAAACTCAAGGAATCCTTGACTGGACCCAGCACAGGCACCCCATCGGCACATCAGGCTATTCAGAAGCTGAAACCTGTAAGCTGCTCCAAGCCAACTCAAGCTGCTGCAACCTACATTTGAAATGAGCCCAACAAAGCTTAAAAAAGCACCTTCAAGATATGAGATGCCATCTGTAACTGCTGAGATCTTTGGTTATGAGTTGATGCCACAAACTTTTGTCACCTGAACCACAGCAACTGAGGTTCAAAACCTGGATCTAGATATCTAGAAGCGTACATTTCCTTCACACGGTTAGAAGTCCATTTCTTGAATCCCTCATTTCCTTAGTATGAGAAATCAGAAGATGAAGAACCTCTTCAGTTAGTTAAAGGTGATGGTAAAATTTTCAAAGAGAAGGAAATAACTAGGATGAGGGACATTCATTGAAATGTTACCAATACAGGGACAGGGCATCACATGGAAAGAGATCAGAAGTTTCTCATAAAAAAAGGTTAATTGACAAGCTTCACAGGCAACTATTCAAAAATGGTTCTCATCTAGCAGAAGACACTGAAGATATGCATAAAGTCAAGCTTATTTGGCAAGCCAGATTATGAGTGTACTAGCTGCTATCATTATGGCTTCTTGTGCAGATTTTCAAATGACACAGGTAATTCTTTCAGAAGCAGAGATACAGGAAAGTAGAAATACACTGTGTGATTTCAAAGCACTGCAAAGTGTTTCTATAGACAATCTGCCATCAAGACAAGTTAAGAAGGCCAAAGTCAGCATTAGCATCTGTCTTCCAATTACAGAGTCACAAATGACATATTGCTCAGTGACAAATGATGACTTCTGTCTTATATTAAGATGGTTGCTCTAGCAGATGTTTTCAAATTATCCCAAGCTACGTCACAGGGAAAGGCAAAAGAACTGGAAATATGCCCAGAGAGACCTGGTGCACCAGCAGCCTAAGGGAGCCATTTAAAAAGCCATTTGGTATCCTCTCATGAGATCTTAGCTACAAAAACTGAATACAGAAAGGAAAAGGGGAATAGAAAATACGTTATATTCCTCAGTGAAAGTTTTAAGTATCTGACTACAGGATCATCTGGAATAAAATATGGTCACTTCATCTTAGCTTGGACAGAAACACAGTCTAGGCAGAGAGTTCTTTAAAGAAGAGAGGAAAAAAAAAAAACCCCACCCCAACAATTACCCCAGAAGCAGTGTATTACTGCTCTGGGATGACAGGGGCAGGGCAAAAGAAGCCCTTTTTATCGTGAATATCTCCAAACAGTAATCCTGGTATCACATACTAACACAAAAAATAAAATTAAGCCCTGCTCCCTGGTAAGAAGAGGCAGACTGCTTTTTACTGCTACAAAACCTCTGGGACACCATGGGGAAACTGTCCCAAAAGAGTACCGACAAACAAAAGAGAAGAGAGAAAGGAGATGACCACCCTTCCGTCTGAAATGGATTAAGGAGGTCTTACACAGTTAGAACCAAGTCAGGTCTTCAAATCAAAAATCACAGTCAAATTGTATAGGTATAGAAACGCTGATATACGATGCAAGCGGAAGGGAGGATGAGGGCGGGGAGAGACACAGAGGCTGTGCTCATCCAGTGTAGAATCCTTCTCAAGAGCAGCTCTCTGGAAGCATGAGACAACAGTAAAAGCACACCCCAGTAGGCAAAATAACCACAAAGAGGAAGGTGCCAATGAATGCTGCTACAAGTTAAGGAATGGGTAGGCGTCTAGTCTTGACCTATGGTGAGGGAGAAAATCCTCTCTCTCGTTACCATGGAGATCCCCTTTTCAGGTTTCTTTGGATGAGCTTTGTGCACAAGTGCAAAATTTGGCATAAGAGGAGAACAAGTATTAATAACGTGCCCCTGACAAAAACAGCCTTCTTAAATCTTGAGAGATAATACAACAGAGGCTGTAAAAATTAAGTTTGGTTACAGAGATTAAGGGCTGAATAAACTATCTCATGTTAAAGTGCCTTGAGCTCTATCTTCTTAAAACGGCGATGCCACTCTGAGGGTATTGCACCTGCCTATTACAATTTGGGTGAAAACTTGAGTTACTGGATGGTATGAGACCGGAGTGAAAATTACAACAATAATTGGAGCGTGGAGGCTACTTACTACCATTCCTTGGTACGGGATTGCCTTTATTTATTATACTATTCATTAATTATTCATGCAGTTCTTTTTGTATTTTCAGGTGGCAACATCACTAGCCAGGGCTGCACTGAGACGCACCACCTTTACAGAAAGGCCAACATTGCTAAATCTAACACAAACAGATTACATTGATATGCTTGCAAGTGTTAATCCCACAAGAGATAGACCAGAATGAGCCTTGAATTAAACAAGTATATTTAACATATACAGATCTGGTGAAGAAAAAAAAAAGAAAACTTCAATTCAGGAGGATATATATATAATGCAACACTATCGTACCCTTTATTTTGAAACTACTTGATTACCTTTCTAGGACCCAGCATATTTTGCTCCCATATTGATTTACGCATTGATTTATGCTATCTCATTTTAATAGTTCTCAAATACAGACTATCAGACAGACAAGTAAGCTATACAGGAGACAACACCAAACTGTGTTGTTGCCGTTAAAAATTCCTAATTTTCCTGTACTCATTACTATATGCAGTAAATTTACCTTTAAATAGATATCCTTCAGACTTTTGGATCCTTTGGATCAGTGAACACCGATCAAACTCGCAACATCTTTTAAGTGAGCGGAAATACCTTACGTGTATACACTGGACCCACGTATCAGTAGAAATTAGTGTTGCCTTTTTAAAGGTGTATTAACATCAAAATACAATCCAACACAACCGGCTGAGCATACACCATGCCTACAAGCACACCTACCTTTTATTTGTAAGCAGGCTATAAGGTTAAACAACTACTTTTGTTTTGTTTTGTTTTAATAACTAACTTCATATGCTGTCCACTACATAGCTCACCAGTTTTGCTTCTGTTACTATTTTTTCCTTTTTTGGGGAGGGCCTTCCTGCCTTTAACAGTGTATTTACGTATCTCTGACAGGTGTAGAAACCAACGTGAATGAAACGGGATTATCCAAACCCGATCATGTGCGAAACCCGAAGTGCCCCCTGTTAAATATTAATTACTCCGTAGGTTTTTTTTTTCCCCCCTCCAAGATCAAATCAAACCAGCAACCTCCTTCAGAAGCAAGCAGGGTGTAACAGTTTCCTC
>VZSZ01009514.1:0-22575 GCA_013398815.1 Ibidorhyncha struthersii
CCCTTCCAACCCTGACTATTCTGTGATTCTGTGAAGAGTGATAATTGAGGATGCACCATAAATGATCCTGTAATTCCTGATGATACATCCCCAGGGACTTGAATGCCAATCACATGCAACAAAACAACCACAGAAAAATGTGATCCTGTTTTTCTTTGTTCTGTAGAAAAAGTCCGTTTTTAACTAGTAACTGGGGGCGGGGGGGTGCACAGGTACAGTATACCTAAGCATATGTAAAGGTTCAGTTATATTTTCCTTTGAATGGAAAATGGAAAGAGGAAATAAGATGGTTTAAAAGGGTTTAAATTCAG
Source organism: Ibidorhyncha struthersii (assembly GCA_013398815.1). NCBI lineage: Eukaryota > Metazoa > Chordata > Aves > Charadriiformes > Charadriidae > Ibidorhyncha > Ibidorhyncha struthersii. Next base: position 312 of record VZSZ01009514.1, read on the forward strand.
AGTATTCATGATACCAACAACAGAGATAACCAACGTAAGAATAGTTCAGCGCCTGAAAAATCCCGAGACTAATTTTTATGTGTTTTCAACTGGATTTGGTCACTTGCATTAGGCATCAAAACTAACCCACTTCAACAGCTGTTGGAACCAAGTGCCTTTGTTTAATTTTTAAAACCAGTTCATGCATTCGTGAAAAATTAAACACAGAATAGAAGAGGAAGCAAATGTACATGCACTCCTTATGCAAAAGAGGATAAGATTATTTTATTACTCTTCAACTTCTCATGTATCTATAAATATTTTTAAAAAAACACACCTGCAAAAACAGTGCTTAAAACCAAGAGACAATGCATTAAACACTCCTTTCTTACAGGCGCAATGGAGACATTCTGAAAAGCTTCACTTCAATAGCTTCAGATATCACCCAAACTGTCCCCAGTGCTACAGACTACTCATTCCAAACAGCAGGAATATGGAAATAGCTAGCTACATCTTGGGCATTTCAAAATCTAGCACCTTACCATAAAGTCACCATCATCAGCACTCTAAAAACCTTCAGAAGAAGCTACTCTGACTACTGTTTTTGCTATGAAGCAATAGTTTCTAGTAGAGGGGCATGGCAGATAGCTGAAAAAGGTTACACAGTTGATAAATGATTATAAGAAATATAAATCAGAGCCCATCTGGCAACTCTCAAACACTATAAAATCACCACCTGCATTTTATTCTCTATCAGCATCTTCGAGCCAAGAGGCAGAAGCCCTTTGTGAATGTGACTTTTATTAATTATCCCCTCTGCATAGACGAAGAAGCCCCCTGTCACATAGCAAGTACAGCCAAATCAAGAGGAATAATCACTTATACCACCTATGATTAGCTATTTAAATTGCAAGCTGGTAAATATTGCTAATGTTCACCCATCAAACAAATCAAGCTTCATTAGTAGAGACAGACAAAATTCTAAGAAGAGGGAGAGCTCCCCTTCTTTTAAAGACAGGCAGCACTGTTTAGCAAAAAGCATGTGTGAAGCCTAAGAGCTATGTAGACCACAGTAACCGTTCAAGAACAAACAAGCAAGAAAGCAGTCTTGGGAAAGTAACCACCAGCCTGACTGAAACAAAAATCTCACTTGCATTCCATCATAGCACAGCTTCAATGACCAGATCTTTTTTTTTTTTTCTTCTTTTTTTTTAAAAATCTGATATCCCTACAAACAGTGTTTGAAAATCAGTGCTTACTGCTGTTACATTTCACACATCCAAAAGGGACTGGAGAAGGGCATCACAGGGGATTCAGTGCTATGTCTATCGAGATAAGCATTTTTAGATAATCATGAGGGATAACAAAACATTCTACTATCTCATCAGCAGATAGTCCAGATAAAATCCAGATTCAATCCAGAAGAAAGTCTTACATCATTAGGTCAAACGAGGGTCTTCTACCATTTAATTAATGTGAAGAAAAGAAACCTGTATGGTGTGTACTTTTTTTTCCCCCAAGAGCCACACAGGAATCCATACCTGAAGGAATGTAAGTGCTGCTCTCTGAAGTAAACATTCAGCATAGCAAATTTCTGCATGGATTTCCTCTAGTGTCACATGGAGGGGGGAAGAAAACAAATGAGACAAAAAGCAATTAAAAACACATAGCCTGTTGATATAGGAATAAGATAACAAAGCTCAAACAGAAAAAATACTTTCCAAATTTGCTGTAGTGTTTCAGTTCTAAAGTACTGAAGTAACTCCAAACAGAAATGACACACAGTTACAGAAACTTTGCAGGAATTTCTCTGGTGCCTTTCAGGAATTCCTGATTCTAGAACCTTTCTAGGCATTTCAATACTTCTTTCTAGGTATTCCCTTACCCAGCAATTTTTGGAAATGCTTAGTCAGCAATCGACAAAAAGAATTAGTTACTTTGGATGTGGTGGCAGAGCAATTGCCAAAACACTGATCGAGCAATTTTGGAAATGCCAATTCAGCGATTTTATCAGAGAACTCACAATCTGCAAAAACATGTTGGGTGAACAATTCTACACAACTCAAATTGCAGCAAAAGACAAAAAAAAAGACAAAAACATGCATTTAGAGATAATGTTACCTTCAGTAAAGTGTTCAAGGCTTTGTCTATGTACAAGGTTGTTGATAGAATCAGCTACTGTAGATTTCTTTCTAAATCTGCAGAAAAGTCAGTTTGGTCATTCTGAACATAAAGCATTAACAACAGAGAACAATATCTTTCAGCTGGCCACCATACAGTCCATACACCCATACAGTCACTAACATACCGCTAGTGCTCAACAACCCTCTGTTGTCTTACCACATATACAAACTTCAGCATATTCCATAAAGAAGTTAGTCAACATGGTGCTCCTGGGATCCATCTATTACCTTTCATGTGCGGAAATCTGTCTTGATGAAGGAAGGAGATAAGGAGGCTTTTTGATTTATTTTGTGTGTGTGTACAGAACTGGGAGCACAGCTGACTCCAAGACAGCTAGCTACAGTACAACCATCACCAAATGGGAAGATTCTGCCGTGTCTGTAAATGGTAAATAACTTCCAGACATTGCAGAACCGGGACTACAGACAGGACAAAAATCTAATTGGCAAGAAAAATCAGATGTTGAAGTAGAAGTTTTTTTAAGACCAGGCTGCTGAAAACCCTGAGTTACGTGGTGCGACCTCATAACTGACCCTCCTTTGAGCAGGATTCTGGACTAGATGACCTCCTGATGTCCTTTCCAATTTCAGTTTTCCTATGATTTCTATGAAGTGACATTCCTTTTTTAACCTGTATGTCTTTCAAAACTTTCCCATGACGGGTCTATTTATTGACTGAATCGATCCACACTTACTTTTGACAGATGGCTTGAGCTTCCTTCATTGTGTTTCCTGCATTCAGTATGTCCTGAGGATCAAACGTCATCATAGCTTGCATTTCCAATATGGTGGCGTAAGTCAGTGCATGATACATACTATCTTTAGTTCTGAAAGAAAACAAGATGTAAAGCACAGCTGATTTGATTATATTATTACTTTTTAAAAAAAAATACAAATCCAATTCCAGAAACATATCAGTGTGATGGGAACAAGGTCTAAATTAACTAGAAATCAAACGCATGGACACAAGGATATGCAAAATAATTGAGAAACACTATTAGATTGAGGTTTAGATGGGAAATTATGTCAACAGCTCCAGTTTCAATAACTGTGCTAAAATGTTGCAATTCTGAGCCAAGGATAAGTACTTAACACACATAAAGCACAGCAATTAACCACATGGTTAACGATTCAGGGATCATATAATCATGGTGTTTTTTTAATGGAGTATCTAATGAATACTATAACACGTGACACAAATCCAGATATTCTTCTTCTATTTTGGGACAGTTACTCAGGAGAGACTCAAGGAGATAAGTAACACAATACTATAACCATGGCCAAAGTAGAATCTTCTTCAAACAGATCTTCCCACCAGAAAAGTTCCAGTCTACGCCAAACATCACAGCTTTCTCCTCCTCTCCCTTTCTGCCAACTTTCCACCCCAATTTGTTCAACTTAAATATTCTTCTGTGGGATTTCATAGGGTGCCTCTTTTGCAGAAAGCCAAAAACTTTGGCATTAGTGCAAGGAAAAGAATTAACTCCTACCCGCAGCCATTGCCAGCACCTTTCCTCTGGCGGAAGAAAAGTTTATACATTGCACGTGTTTACAGCATTCAGCGAGCACCCATCTGTGTTCTAATCCTTTGCAAATGAATCAAAATATCTTCAGGCCTAGAGGTCCAATAAAGACAACTTGGGAAATACATTGAAGGGAAAGCTCAGATGAATTCCTGCCACAGAAGCTCTCTGTAGACCTTGCTAATCCACCCCTGACAAATAGCACAACTTAGACAAATAATGCTGAAGAGCAACAATTGCTATTTCAACTGTTTACACTTTTAGAATGAATCAGATAGTTCTATATGGCAGGGAATATTAAAAAATACTTGTAGTCAAACAAGGATATCCTTCCGACAAAATCTCCACCCTCAATACACCTATTCTCAATACGTGTACTTCAGGTGTTTGTTTCTCGACAGGAGCCACTTAATTTTCTTTTTTTTCCAAGGAGAAAGTGGTGTGCCAGCAATGTGCCCTTGCCACAAAGAGGGCCAATGGGCTGCATTAAGAGGAGTGTTGCTGCCAGCAGGTTAAGTGAGATGATCCTTCCTGTCTGCTCAGCACTGTTGAGGCCACACCTGGAGTACTGTCCAGTTCTGGGCTCCTCAGTACAAGAGAGACATAGAGGTACTCAAGAAAGTCCAGTGAAGGGCCATGATGATGATGAAGGGTCAGGAGCATCTCTCCTATAAGGAAAGGCTGAGACAGCTGGGACTGTTCTGCCTGGAGAAGAGAAGACTCGGGGATCTTATAACATAGAAATACCTGAAGGGAGGGTGCCAAGAGGATGGAGCCAGGCTCTTTTCCGTGGTGCACTGTGACAGAAGCAGAGGCAATTGGGTGCAGATTGAAACACCGGATGCTTTGTCTGAACATCAGAAAACACTTTTCAACCGTGAGAGTGACCAAGCACTGTCAGAGGTTGCCCAGAGAGCTTGTAGTCTCCATCCTTGGGGATATTCAAAAGCCATCTGGACACAGGCCTGGGCAACAAGATCTAGATGGCCTCACCTGAGCAGGTGGCCTCCAGAAGTCCCTTCTAACCTCAAGCACTACGATTCAGTGGTTTTGTTTTATAGGCGAAAGCCAAACTTTAAAGACACCTCAATCCATTTAATTTCACCCTTCGGAATACACTTGCCTCCCCAGGTTTTGATATCTGGATTGAACTGAAAGATAATTTGAAGGATAACTTAAGACAATCCTACATTAATCAGTTATCTAACAACTCTCTGTGGTGACCTGGACCCCTTTAAGTTTTCTAAGAATTCATACATTATTATGCGTTCATTCTTTTGCTTGGTGGAGTAAAACACCCTAAGTATCCTCAGGAATCCCTGATGTTTGGTTAGTGTTTTCCAGAGCCAAAAAAATAACCTTGTGTACAGCTAAAGTAACCCCCTCTCAATGACATGACATAAAATCACCAAAGAAAAATCCAAATGATGATACAACCCTGACCTTCTGACCTAGCGCTGGCACTGACAGCATTACACAGATACCTGGTGCTTCCCTTGCCAATCTTTGTAATGATGATGAAGGGCTACTTTTTCTAATACAGCACACATACAGAGCAGGGTGGCTGTACTGAAGAAATTTTCAGTGTACATCTTTAAACCCCACTGCAGTCTGTGTTTTGTGACTGTACTTAATTCCAAGTTGCCCTCACCGTGTCCACAGGTTACCTAACAAGCTGCTAACCAACATCTAAACCAATCTAGCAGTAAAGCCCTTTTGGGAAATCACCTACTGCCACAAGTACTACAAGCCCCAGACTACGCTAACATTCATCTCATCTCATCTCCATCATGAGTAAGGAGAACAGACAGAAAATGGAGAAATTAGTTTAAAATCCAGTGGAGTCAGGACAGCTCTGTCTTGGCCTCCTACATCACGATTCTTTCAGTAGACTGATAATGTAAAGTAGAAAAAAACCAAACGTACTACAAAATGCCAGCCTGATGAAGTGTTCCTGTTCATTTGATTACTCATCAGCCTCAGTGGGCGCAGAGAAACACACTTCATCTCATATTTATTAAAATAAAACCTTAACACAGGTTCAAATTCAAAACACAGGAAAGGCACTAAAATAGTCCCCTTCCAAAATTTTAGAAGATTGCTTTCAAAATCAAAGCAGATTAATATTAAATTCACTGCACTAAAAGGAAAATTGATGCTTTTCACATATACACAGGATTTCCCTCTCCAGTAATTTGCTTCTGATGCGAAATCACTCCTGCCCTAATCAATGGTTTTATCTATTTTGCTTCTAATATTTTAAAGGAGATAATTAGTAATGTTTATCATTAGTCAACTGGTATTTATCAACACTCAAATTTACTCTTTTTTTTCCAGGGGCCGGGAGGTGAGTAGAAATGCAACCAAATGTAACAGTTGTCTATACTATTTATACTAACTGTACAATTAAAGTTGCCAGTTACATGCTGACATATTGTCAGAAGTTTTAAGGCCTGCATTTTATACAGATGGATACAGAATAAAACTTGATAGCTTTTTTTTTTTCCTTCTTCTTTTGATTCCTCAGCAGCATTTTCCCCAGGACACTGGTGGAGTTAACAACCCTTTATGACATAAATACAACTAATATTCTGATTAATGACTTATCCCAGTTGGTATCACATGGCTAAATAAGAGGATTATAAGTAATATCTTTAGGCACTCATGGAGTTATGCCACATGCCTGTTCTCCAACTATGGTGCAATCATTATCATCTTGTAGCACTGCTCTTTTTTGAGAGTTGTTGGAAAACACACTTAATCCTGCTTGAAAACAAGTACCTAAGTGAGGACAGTGACAGCTCTACCCTCCAGCTTAAGTATGAAAATCAAAAAAGCTTGGCTTAACCTCAGAATTAAACCAGGGGCTAGTATTTTTTTGTGAAAAACAGTGCCGAAAATCATTTTGTGGATCCTTTTATGGTAATCCAGCACGCAGGACATGCATCATCAGGTTACAGAACTCCCAGGTTCAAGCCCATGCCTTGATTTAGTATCAAGATGCTTGTAACAAGCGAAACAAATCCAACAGCACAGAGTGAGAAAAACCCTCCACAGACCAGCCAACAGCCTGTTCATCCAGGTGTACCCAAGAGTAAGACATCAAGCCCCACATCAAAACTGCATCAGGAAAATGTGGTCACGCAAGGTCTGAAGGCTTTCCTCATCTTCGATCAGAAGTTCCACCCAATGTCCAAACAACCCACTAGACCTACTGCATGGGCTTCCATAGAAAGTCTCTGTTTTGATGAATGGACATTTTCCAATAAGAACCCGCTTACTATGAAAACTCCCCACTAGCACTAACTTTACACCTAGAAAGGACTGTTCTAATCAACCACCACCCCGGCTCCCTAGGTACCACAAGCCACTGGAATGGTCTAAGTCTGGTCTAAGCCAAAAATCTGCGATTCAACAAGAGTACCCCTGAGCCTTTTTGATCTAAGCTATTCTCCAGAATTCGGAATCTAGTAAGTTCCTTCAGTTAGGAGGTGAAACCAACAACTAAGTCAGGGTTTGGCAGCAATTTATTTATCTACAAAGACTATAAAAGTTGTGTTTTTTCAGACTCCAGACATAAAAAATAAAAAATCCCTAGAAATAATGACCACCTTCATGTTCTTGACACTCTTTACAATAAATAGCTAACTCAAGCTTTCTGCAGACCTGTACACCATCTTTAACTGCTGTCTAGAACTCCATTCTACCTCCATGTGCTTCCCCTTACTCTTTCACCTCGCTCAGTTTGACAATCACACACCTTTGTCAGATCAGTTCCAGAGAAAGCTCCTCCACCCCAATGAACAGCTTCACATTTGCTTTTGTTCTACAAGGGCAAGAACATTACACCACACCATGAAGACAGCCATTACAAAAGGCTTCCATTCCTTAGTAACCTCTTTAAACTTTTTAAACAACAGAATACACAAGATAACATTTACTATTGTAAGTTGGACTTACATTAAAAATTCCAGTGATAGTAAACAGGTACCACAGAACTACACTATTCCAGTAAGAGCTTCACAAGTAACTAGCAGAGCAGCAACACAATCTCTCACACCTACCTGAGATACTACCACATCAAAAGCATTGAGCTTACTTTTAAACACAGCCATTCTGGAATTAACATTACACCAAATAACACCTAATGCTTTTTGGAGACTATTTTCAGCATAAAGTCAGCTGCCCAGAATGAATTGTTCTTATAATACTGCAAGCAGCAACACAGATGTGTTACAGCTCATCCAGTGATCATGAATTTATTATTTACCATTCTCTCAAGTGATCTGACACCAGCAAACTATCAGGTGATTATGTCATGCTTTCCTTCAGGATAATTATTAAAATATTGAACATTTGCCTTGGGAAAGGAAGGGGATATCTCACCAGAATCAACTCTTTAATTTATGATTATCTGTCTGCAACTACATGAGGGCTAAAATCTAGTCAGCTTTTAATTGATTTACTGTATGTAACTTGCGGTTGAGGAAGAAGATGAGATTTTTTCCCCCGCTCCAGTGACTAGACAGTTTCAAGTGTTACTCATTGTCACAGTTAACAGGTTACATATTGAAAATCACTGCTGTGGTTAGTGACTGAATTTAAGGAATTTCTTAAGAGTTCTTAGACTTAGTGTGAATACTCCATATAAAAGATTAATTTAGTTAAACTTATTGCAGAAACCACAGGATAATTGGAGCCCACTATTGTACAATGATTGTTAATGATAATAAAGAAAACTGACTCTAAAACCAAAAAGGTAGATGAGGAAACAAGAAAAGTTATGTGGCATGAAGCAAAAACGCCAAACGCATTTTTTTATGAAATGAGATGTCTTCTTTATGATGGATTTGCTTTTCTAACAGGAAAAAAAAAGAGCTTTACCTCAACACAAGTCTAGACACCATCCTCAGATATTTATTTTTAAGCTGCTAAGAAAGATCTTCAGATTTTAACTCTCATACATTGCCAAATCTGCTCTCAGTCACACATGGTACAAATCAGTTGAAAATACACTTATTGTGGAAGCCAAATGTGAGTAATTTAGTGAATTTGCAATAATGTAATACAGAGCAGAGTATGTCCTACAACATAAGTGGTAAAGCTGCAAAATCTATGATACAAAATTCTTTACAAGCATGTAAAAACTGAAAAGTATTTCTTTAAACAAAGATAGTATGTTTATGGACTGTGAAAACCAATTTGAAATCTCAGCACGCTAAAAGGCAACAGTGAGGAACTGATGACTCCTAAAGAAAATACTCAGTATTACCATATGTGCCCACTCTACAGCTCTTGTCATTCCCTAAAGAGATGGAGTGTGTCCATAATGGATATCATCTGTGGGGAAATTTAGCATCCTGTTTCTGCATTAAACTCACAAAGATCCTAAGTCTGTATTTCCCTCAGTGCCAAAGGCAACAGGAATAAGGGCCTCTCATAACAACAGGCTAACATGAAAAATCAGTTTTAAAATGGTTTTGCAGCGTGGAATACAGTCAGGTACAAAAACAGAGTATCACCTCATTAAATATATTCTGTAGGGTCCAACAAAAACTGAATTAAAACCATATGCAATAGAAGAAAAGTGACTTTATAGAAAAAAACACCCCACAGTCTCACTAGCCTTTGCAGTGTTTTGGAAACCCCTTCAATAAAATATCTCCCTATTTTATGCTAAGCACTGAGTAAGCATTTCCAGATGGGCACAGGGGCTTTACTGTCAGAATTTAATGAAGACACAGTTATTCTTCTTACCATTTTTACGATGTCTTCTGATGATATACAAACATAAAACAACACTGCTGTGAATAAAACCAGTATTATTAATACATCTGAGCCTACAATTTATCATGAATGTCTTTCACAGAGTGTACTTACATGGTTAAGCTACAGATTCTGGCATCAAAGACTGAGGCTGATACCTCAGCAAAGCAGATATGTAGTATTCATTATAGTTACCCCTGATGCAATCAAACACACACTACTGCATTACCTATGAATTTTGTTTCATATTCCAGTGGCCTGAAAGAAGGCATGATGTAACTTGCTGATGGCTCAAAAATAAATGGAACATATTGGGGGAAAAAAAATGCAAATTTTACTACAGACTTCAACAAGTCAAGAGCTCAGGTAACTTCAGGACAGGGTATGAAAAATCACAGACATGTAAAGGTGCAACAATTTTTAGGAGCTATTTTATGACCTCGCTGCTTGCAGCTGGGCCACTCATTACCTGCAGGGCTGCAATCTAATTAGGAAACTGAGAGCACAACCACAACACTGAATTGCAAAATAAGCTGTGAGAAAGTTTCTGCAAGTGGTCATTACAAAACAAACAAACAAACAAAGAATTCATACCTAAAGTAATGTGTCCCAAACCTGGCAATTCATAGTCAGTTGCTCATTTAGACTCAAAAGTATAAATTCTCAAATTCTCACAGTATGCAGAAAAATATCGGAAAGGGGCCTGGGGGTGGGGAGGAGTGACAGAAGATGGGGTTTATTCTTCCAGGAGCAAGAATCTCACATACTGTACTACAGCTAAGGGGTTACTTCTTTGGACAACAATTCCGTACTTTTTGTAGTTACCTTTGATCAGTCTTGTTATTTACTCACCCAAGTGTAAAGCACTTATTCCGTTTTCCCCAAAACTTAACACATTAACTTACCAGTCCCTTGTGAACCAACACCATGCAGTCTTCTGAACTGTCAACAGAGGACTAGCTATCTAGTCAATTCTCCTGAGAGATGGAGAAGCAAAGAAAAATATTCTGAGGAAAACTAGTAAAAGTAATCAACTTACTTTGCTTGTAAAGACGCCAAAGCATCCGAGAACCTGTTGTTAAGAAATAAATCCAGAGCTTCCATACACTCATGCAATGCCACGTTGAGGTCTGATGTAGGTGACCTGCCAAAAGAAAAGAGAATAAACTCAGCACATCTGTTCTCCTTCTATCGGTGCATTACTGCTATAGTTCTAGCCTTCTTCCCATGTACAATCTGCTATTCCATTTCTAGTGACTGCAAAAAATTAAAGTGTCTTCCATTATGTTTGGGGTTGGGTTTTTTTTTTTTAAATTATGCCCTTACTGTGTGACATGTAGAAAGCAATTCAAGTTTTGCACTTTCTGAAAAATAAGGTAAACTGCATGTACTGTAAATAAGAACCTGGATATGCAGAAGTTACCATGTGGGAGTGCAGCAATTTGATGAGCTCAGGTGTCAGGAACACAGAAGCACTGAGTGTCAATGCACATCTGACTGTGTGTAAGGCTGACAGAGACTACAGGCTAGTGACATTACAATCACGTTGTCACTTTAAGGATGAGAGATTGCCAAACTGCATCAGATTACTATATCTACTGCTGCTGGAACACCTGCTTTAGTTCAGCTCATGTTCAGTAGGGTTCCTGACCAGCAGACCACTTGCAGGTGGGTTGAAATTCCCCATTGTGCATGCTCCTGGGAACATCACTGTCCCTAAGAAGTGCCGCTGCACTCAAACAAAAAAACCTGCCCCTGCATTGCGAAGTCAGAAGATTATCTCAGTGGATTAGTCTGGCTGTACTTCTCTCCTTTACAATGTTCAGATGTCAGCCTGACCTGTCACAAGGGTTCTCAGCTGGTCTTTGGGTTACTGGCAACAGAGTAATACAGACCAGCTGCATAAGTTTGGCCTAAGTTCATCACCATCAGAACTGCTGGACAAAAAAATCCACAGAAGAAACAAAAAGGCCTTGCACTAATAAAATTAAGGTCACCTGGCCAATGTTAGGACAGTTGAAACATCCGCATTTAATGACCGAAGAAATACACTGCACTAATACACCGTATGCAAGTCTGTAGAAAAATACTCCCCAACAAAACACAAACAAATCCTCATCGTGTTCCTGACTCCGAACAGCTCGAAGTGATGTGATCTGTCTTGTGACTTAGAAACTATGTTTTAAGTATTTATTTCCTTAAAAAATGGCACAACACATAGCCTGCTGAAAGGAAAAACAAAGAAAGCAAAGTCCTGGTATCATCTTAAGAAAAAGACAGGGGAGCACAGAACAAACAGACAGAATCAGTAATAACCACTGACTGCAGCAGTAGTTTGGTTTTGTTTTTAAGAATAATGACTGCAAAGCAAAAAAAAGCACAATTACATATATATATATATGAAAAACAGGACTATAAATTTGAGAGAAACATTATATGACACTGTTCATAGTGGCTGTTGTCATCACACTTCAGATACACTGCAAATCCTGCACCCAAGAGACTCTCCAAGTGCTTTGCAAGCATTGATTAACCAAGTCTTGCCATCCATCTCATACAATATGCAGTATTGAGACTGCCTAACTATTCTGAGCCTTACTTACTTTAATAATTAAAACTTTGCCAATTATTGCTTACATGCATTACAATTCTTACCTGCCTTTTTAAAAACTGTGTTCCTGAACCAAACAGCATATTTAACAATACACAAAACATATTCTCATCTGTTTTAGAATATTTAGACTAGTAACATTTTACCTGGGTTTTTTGTTTGCTTGTTTCTTGTCATGCAGGAGAATTACCCCATTCAATACAAATAAACCTTTTCAAAATATTCCTTTGAAACAGAGAGATGACAAAGAAAAAGACACTGTTGAAGCGCAAAGCACAAATAAGATATATCAATTACTTGGCATCTTTTCTGGAATATGAGCTATTAACACAGTGCCACCCCCAGCAGCAGCAAAAATACAAGTTGCGCTCGGCAGCAAAAATACAAGTTGCACGCTTCCTTCATGCTCCAAGGAAACCTGACGTTTGATGTAGTGCCCAAGTAAAGGGCTTAAGACCTGAACACAATACACACCATACATAAATGCTAAAAATCATCATTCATTGCTGTTAACAAGAGGGAAGAAATACTGTAAACTAGAGAGTGCTAAGCATTTTAGCAAACTGATTAGTCATGCTTCAGTGGGCTGCAGATTCTCTCCTGTTTTCACCAGCACAATCAGAACTGCCTCTAAGCCAAATGGTAAATGCTGTGCACTGCTACTTACCTTTCTGCTAAATCTCTTGTGTTTTCTGACATAGTCATTTGTATGCCCACTCAGTGTCTAGGCACGAACATCTAGCAGCAGCAGCACTCGGTGCTACTTAACCAGCTCTGAGTGAGTCACACTGCGAGCGCAGGGTAGGGCAGCGCCTGCCTGCGATACCCGACTCTCCGATTGGTCATTATGGATGATACGACGAGAGTTACGAGCATCGCTAGTTCACTTACAACATACTACAAATGAGCGATTTGGAAGCTGGTCCATGACACACGAAATTCATACATCACTGGATACTTACTACTAATGTAGAAGCTGCTGGCAGCTGCCAGCACGTCTTTGATCTACAGACCTGGCTGACATTAGTGGCAGCATCAGCTATCTTTCACTCAGTACAAACTAGGCAGAAGTCAAATACCCCTGTAATTACAGATATGAAACAACAAAAACGACTGCGTGCAGCAGTGGACCACATCGGAAATCTGTAAAGCAGAAGGGAGAGTCAAATGAGGCCAGCTGACATGCTGGAGGAATTGAGGTGTTAATTGCTGCAAACGTGAGGAGCAGACAGGCAAAAGAGATAAGAAAGGACATCTCCGCAGCAAGGATTCTCCGCAAAACAAGCTTCAATCCACCAGCTAAACTGCTGCTTATTGTTGGTTCCTATAAATTTGGGAGGTAGCAAGACTTTACACGTTCTTTCTAAAAATCCCTCTTTAATGCCATGCAAAATGACATGGTTTGGCATAAATAAATTAATCAGTGGAGTTAGCTAATTTGGCTGATTTTGCCCAAAATAAAATGGTGTATGCTCCCAAAGAGCTTTGCTGGCACATCAGCAGCACTGGTCCTGTATGTAAGAAGGGCAGCTACCAGCAGCAAGAGCAGTCACCCCCCTCATTATCACAGCTGGACCGCAGAAGTTGATCAGCTATGATTTAATTATCTAAGTTGGTTTCTCCAAGACCATCTAATGTTAAAAATTATACATTTCTTTTCTCCTATATCCGGTGTTATTTGTTTGATTACACAAAGCAGTACCAATACTGAGGACATCAACTGCTGAAGGAAAACCCAAAAATTATAGACAAATGAAGGATAATTTCAGGAAGGTGCTCCGAAGACATTAGCATACCTGATTAAATCTCTTGCTGGTTTTATGACATCCTGTACAGGAAAAGCCTGCGCTGCATTTGGTATAAAAATTATTGTAACAGATCCACAGGCTGCCCCGTTAATGACTCCATTACATGTTTGTAACAGTGCTATGAACCTGCGCCACAGCAGGAAATAAAAGACATTACTGGGGTGCCCCCCTCTCCCCAGTTGGGAATAACTACTGCTTACAACTTAAAATTAACTGGGGTGCTTCCATGGTGGGATCATGAGCTACTCTGAAAAGATTACTCATCATTTTCACTAGCTGTTTATACAATTTCTAATTGATACTGTATTTCTCCAAACGGTCTTTAAAGTTCTGTATGGTGAAGGCTCTGTCTGTTTCTGCCAAGTTCTTCAAGACTTGAGCTGGCAGGTTTTTATTTGGGTATCACTCCTCTAGTAACAATTACACATCCAGACAACCTTCACCATGCAACCTCTCTTCCCTGATATATATCAATGTTTTCCTTTAACTAAAAAAAACAAATATTAAAAAAAACACCCAAGATCTGAAGCACTTTCAAATTTAGGCCATTTCCCCCTTGGTTTTAGAAGCTTCCTTCCTTTTTTGCTTTTTAGCGGCAGGTTTTGCAAGGATAGTCATATGGTTCTCATTGTGGTTTTATTATTTATGAAATCATCGTTCTCTGCCCTGGGAACCATGACGGGGGGTGCTTCACAAATCATAATTACAGAGTGTCCTCTGACTTAAGGTAAGACCTGATCTCCATACTCCACTGCATCCCCATTTTCTCAAGTCAGAAGCGCAATTACTCAGGACATCCTAAGCAACGTCCTTTTTACTTAAATTTCAAATCCTTTTTATGCCAACAGCAACATCAAAATAAATAAGCAGAACTAAGCAAAATTAAATGTCTCAATACTAATGAAATGTAAAGCACTTTCAAAAGTAAACAATCATGATGTTTTCCATGGCCAAAAGTGGGGGGAAGGGAAGGCTTTTTTGAGCATGGGAGTTACCATATTTCTGCATGAATTTTATTTCACTGTGTGCATGATACAGAATGGTTTCTTACTATAAGTTTGCAGCACACAAGCTTTACTATTTGTCATTGGCTTTATGGATTTCATCAATAAACAAGATTTTGAACCCTGTATTCTGCAAAATGCTGAACTACTGATTCATTTTACCTCAGTAATTATCAGAATTTCACAAAAGAAGGTAAGTCTGAAGTTTGTGCCTTTATAGTAATGCTTTTAATAGTAATTCAAGAGCTCCTTCGGTATTGTGAGACACTGAAAGCAAGTTAAATCATTCATATCCTAAAATATGGATGCATTTCTCTGCCAAATCTACGTTATCTGCATAAGTCAGCTGAGGTAGTGTGCACGGGTAAATTCATTTGGAGGAAGAGAATAACATGCAAAGAGTCAAGCACAATTGAACTAAACCAGTATTTGATGAGAAACCACCACAGAGAAGACCAAGTGCTGGTGACTCAGTAGGTGACTCTCTTCATTATCAGGAGAGTCTTAAAGTGGGGAGCAGTGGAAGCACACCCTGTTTTTCCCAAATATATCCCAAAGACGTGAAGCAAGTGAGACGCAAGATCAAATAAAAGCATCTAATGGAAAGAAAAATTTCACTGCAAAATCTCTGTAACCATACTAGGGACCTTCTGTCTCGGGGGCTTGCACAGCACTAGTGCAACTGGGCTTAATGGTGACTCCTTTCATCTTATTCAGGAATATCAACAAAGCTACTCTAGTGAATACCAACCTGGGTTCTGGCTTGATTGCTGCAATAATTCTACCTATACTGCACAGCTGACTTATACTCCCGCTGTCCCACCAAAACATTTCTCCTGCAACACAACAGAAACTGTTCGGCACCCAGCCTTACCACATGGAAGGCAAGGACAACACGGCTATTCATCTGAAGGGTTACAATTTCGGCTCAAAAGTTTCCCCTTAAGTAATTTTGAAGTATTTGGTCCTGATTTTTTATTTAACAATTTGGACAATATGATGTTTTGGCCTTTCTACCAAGGGCTCTGTGTGTAACATACGGTTTCAATTTTTGCATAATAATGCTAATCTTATGCTATGAAAAGGCAGTACAAACACTCATATCACTGGTAAAAAGGCCTGGGTTTCACCAACACCTATCTTTGCAGCTCTTTCAAGCTATCTGCATCAATAATGAATATACTGGCAGCACACCTTACTGCTATGATGGTGGAGAGCTCAGTAAGTACAGAGAAACAACAATTGGTATTACATTCTCTGTCTTTACAAAGAGATTTAGAGAGGGTTACTTGTAGCCACACAGTCAGAAAAAAAGTTATACATTCTTAAACAACTCATTTATAGAGTACGAAATGAAACTGAAAAGAGATTAGTCTCGCATGCCTGAAGTGGCTTAATTTTTTCCAAAAAGGAAGTAGTAAAACCATACTGCTCCCTACAAACACTGTGCCACTCCAGCTACCCAAGCTTCATCAGTGCTAACACTTCAACCATTCACAGATGTGAGGAACACCCCAAGGCACATTTCAAAGGTCTGCATTTCAGTTCTTAACAAAAAAACATCTAAGACACCTTCAACATAAGAACACAACCTGGCTTGCTGATACTCGGGCCACCATGTGCAGCAAGTACTGTCACTGACACCAGGGTGTCCTTGCCATTGCATACTTCCAAAAATATCACCACTGAATATAGAAATTCTTGCCACATGTCATGGTTTCAGCTGGGATGGACTTTCTTGCTGGCACCTGGTACAGTGCTGTGTTTTGAATTTGGGATGAGAATGGTGTTGATAGGGCACCGGTGTTTTTAGTTGTTGCTAAGCAGTCAAGGCCTCTTCTGCTCCTCACACCGCCCCACCAGCAAGTAGACTGGGGATGCACAAGAAGTTGGGAGGAGACACAGCCGGGACAGCTGACCCCAACTGACCAAAGGGATATTCCATACCATATGACGTCATGCTCAGTGTATAAGCTGGAAGAAGAAGAAGGAAGGAGGGGACGTCTGGTGTCATGCCATTTGCCTTCCCAAGTAACCGCTACACATGATGGAGCCCTGCTTTCCTGGAGATGGCTGAACACCTGCCTGCCGATGGGAAGCAGTGAATGAATTCCTTGTTTTGCTTTGCTTGTGCATGGGGCTTTTGCTTTATCTAAACCATCTTTATCTCAACCCACGAGTTTTCTCACTTTTATTCTTCCAATTCTCTCTCCCATCCCAACTGGGGTTAAACCACGACACCACTTTCTGTTCTCATAATGCTGGATAATCAGAGATGTTAGGAGATACCAGGATGCACCTGGGATTTTTGCCAGGTCATTCCTAAATCAATGACTACTACTTTTGTAAATACACGACTGCTTTGAGCAACACTCCCTTACAAATGTTCTGAGCCTGAGACTGAAAAATTCTCTGCATTCAAAGAAATCAAAAAGCACACCACTTGGGAAGAATTCTTTTCCTCTTCTACAAACACTTCCAAAACCACATGAGATCAGAAATAATCTCAGGTGAACAGATCTCATTACCATGAAAAGAACACCAGTAAGCAGTTCTCACAATGATTTGTTACTATTCAGTTTTCAGACAATACAGAAATTTCTTCATAATTCGAAAGCAAATAAGTTAACACAACAAAATTAATTCTACCGTATCCTTTCCTGTTCTATATGCCAAGCTAGTAATACCTCAGCATTTATCTTCCTGTGTTCTTGAACACATTTCTGGCCTGTGACTAAGACTTCTCGGTGCTGCAGAAATGCCATTACTTCTAACAGCAAAGCAATTGGAAAGGTTTCAATATTAATGTTCTCCAAATATTATGCACAGAGTCACAACAGTGATGCAATTCTGGAATTCAGAAGATCTTAGTCAGTATTTCAAGTTGGCCATGGAGTATGACACAGTTTATTTTTGAGGTTAACTCAGCTCTGAAACCACCAAGTTGTTGATGGCTCAGCAATGTCAAAGGCATTTGTTAAAAAGATACTCAGACTTTCAGACTGTCTGTTTCAGTGAAGGCTCACAAAACAAAAGGATGTGGCAAAGCATTCAAGTGAGCAGAACAAAGTCCAGAGAATTGGTAGACTTGTGTTCTGACCTTGGCTTCACCGCTGTTTAACTGGCACCAAGCAGGATCTAGGTTGCATTACGTTCACAGTTCTCATCCTGTATTTCAATGGGCAAACAATGCAATAAATTCATTAAGATAGGTTTGTTCAGACAAATAAAAAGTATTAGCGTCATTTTTGCAGTTCCCTTTCCGTGTTGTATTGCCATGACTGCTCACAGAGGGCTAAAGGCACCATTGTGGGTGATTTTTCCCAGTTAGTAGCACTGCCTGCATCAAACAGAATGAAAAAAAATATACATACACAATATAGTCTAGCAAATTACAAGTTATCAACCCAAACATCCACTAACCTATTGGAACGTACAAAGAAGAAATTAGCTCACACAGGGTCAAAATTAAAAGAAAACAAATGTATCCAGCACTACAGAAATTTACAGGATCGCTGCAGTTAAGAGTAAATTTTCATCATAAATCAGTCTATATTGATACTTAGCAAGTTTTAACAGCTCTTCTTTTTCAATTCAAATGCTCTACAATCTTTGCCACTTTGAAGGACAAATGTGATCCATATCATGACTTTTTGTTTTTCAAGTGTCTTAAGGTGTTTAGACAACCTTAGAATACTCATTTGCTCTTTTCTCAAAGTCCTTTTAACTTGTCACAGTTTTACCACCTCAGGTCAGCCTACGCTTCTGACATACTTACTCTCGATTTTTAAAGGTCTAATCCTGTTCATGTTAAAACTAATGAGAAATCAACAAGAGCTGCGCTAGATCACTGCCTTGCAGTGGTGTTGAGCACATTTAGGTACCCAGCAAACAAACAAAAAAGTATTAAGCAAAATGCAAGCTCATGTCTGCCACATTCTCATGGTAAGAAGCCAGACAAAATCTGTGAGATCTGTTTTTGTAAGGACTGGCAGATCAGGGCAGAGGTCTGTATTATGTTATGCAATTTTGCATTTTGGTTGGATTCTGCATTACCTAGCAATAATAAAGACTGACTGGTAGGCCACAAAATAGTTACCTATGCATCCTTCTTTGGTGTTTTGTAAAGTCTGGTTTATACTTTTTTACACTGCCTTACACTTCACTTCTTTGAGACTTCAGTGTGCTGCCAAACATGGAAGGGATTTTCCTGCAGCACTTTAATTTGAGCAGAATTTTTCTTGATTTTGTTTTTAGATTTGCTTAGCTTGTTTTTTTTTGTTTATTAAATCTATGCAAAGCATTTTCAAAATAAATTACCTCGTAATATGTTTTACTGCAAGTTAAAAAAATAAAATCATGCTTTTGTTTCAATTCCATTGCTGAACAGTACTTTAGGCTCTCATAAAAATATATATATAGGAATGACACAAAATATTTTAACAAGTAGGGGATTGTTGCTTTGCCTTTAATCTTTGCTTTACATGATATTTCAGATTACGTTTCCCTGAGTGCTTCCACTAAACTGACTTTGTATTTCAGAAGTCATCTGCAAAGCACACCTCATGGTACCTTGACCAATAACAATGCTACTTTCTCTCCAATTAAATAAAAATTCAAGCACAGCACCTCAATACACCTTTATAACTCTCCTGAACCTGCCTATTGAATCAATACTCAAGAACAGAAAAAAAATTACTAGTAGCAAGTTTTCTTGGCACTCTATTTCTAAGCCATTTTGAAGAGTTATTCTTAGGCACTACAGCTTCAAGAAGCAGAGTTATTATTCTCCCCATTTCAGAGTGCAAAAACAACTAAGCAAGCTATCTAAGGATAGATTAAAAAAAAAAGCAACACTGATTTAGAACTCAGAATCAGGGCGGTCTGGGGTCTTTCTGGGATTTTTTTCCCTTTCTGATAGGAAACACAGATTGGTCAAAATTCAAAACTTTGATGCAAATGTAGTGAGAAGATTTCATCAGCTCAGGATGACAATTTTAGTTAGAGTCAAAGAGAAAGAAAGATAAAATTATATGCAAGTTCAGTATTGCATTCTATTTGACTTGCGTTTGAGATTCAAGCCATTAAGTACATCTGAATGACCATCCTAACATTGAGACTCCCTTCTGATAGTTGTTTTTTTCCACAAAAGATGACTGAAAGGTTTATTATCAAAGTGAAGACAAAAGCTGAAAATCTGCAAAATAGGAGGTCATTTTCCATCACCCTTACTCAAAAAATCTGGCATTTAGTTTTTAGTTCCAACCAGCCTACTAGACCGTTGTGTCTTCCAACTATGAGCTAATAATGTCAATCTATTCCTAAAACGTATCTGAAACCTAAGAAACCACAAGCTCAGCCCTGTGAAAACACTGCCTAGGGGCTTCATTGGGGGTTTAAAAGAGCATTTTAAGCAAAATGTGAATGACAATAAGGAAACAGTAATATTTTTTTCCAAAAAGTAGCAAAAATCCTGATATATATGCTTTCAAAGTTTTGCGGTACAGTAACCGAACCATCAGAGGCACTGTACATCCTGGTGCAATGTCACACTGAAATGTGACAGCTGGTTCCAGTAGATGGAGCTGCAGAAAGGCAACCAGGACCCAGCACCAAGTTCTCCAGCAGCTTCAGTAACACAGTCTGACTTTTGGGACAACCTGCCCAATCTAGCAATACTTAGCAAACTCCTCCCTGCACTTCTTCCTCCTTCTGAACATTTTTGCAAACATTTTTCTACACTTGCAAAACTTTCTGGAGCACAATGCAACCGCAATCTCCCAGGCCACGCTGATGCTATTGTCGGTGCAAACACAAGACCTGGAAGCCATTTAATGGCGTCATTTAAAATCATTATTGCAAACATATGGCTCACCTTCCCACCTTGGAGTTAAAAATAAAAAATTAAAATTATTGGTCCATTAAAGAATTACCAAGACAGAACATGGCAACAAAATTGTGTAAAGCTATTAGAAATACTAATACACATGTCATTTGGATCATTAGCAGGTCTAACACTCTGTATTTTTTAACTCTACAGGACTTTGCTGCCTGAAATGCCACTAGACCCCCCACCTCCACTCTCTGTAATAACTCTAATGTTAACATAGATGTCACCAAAAAACGAGCACTATCACATAGTTAATGGAATCTGAAGTTCAGGAAACGTTTTCCATTATGGTTTCTGCAAACGAATTAAAGTCGTGGGCTGATCTTTGAGGTTTTCAACTTTAAGATATAGGGATATAAATACAGCGAAAGCATGCAGGCAAGGACAGAGCAAACCACCGCTTCCAGCCCTTCATGAAGAGCTGTGAACAGACCCTTCACCACTCTTCTAAGCAGAGAAATGGTTTGCTGACCCCTCAAACAACTGCACTCTTAAAAGTTTCTACTCCTTCATAGATTATAAAGTAAATTATTTCAAAAGTCTTATGTCAAATAGGGAATCTACAAACAGGCCTTTAACGCAGCCGTGTCTAAAATTCAACATGCCGTCATCACCGGGGAAGAATGTTATTTGCACACTGATTCAGCTTTTGAAGAAACAACTCCCTCACACGCACACAATGGAAGTTTATGTATTTTAGGGGCAGTGAGAGTGCACACGTGGAAAGGAGAAAGGCAAGTTATGCACCTGCAGCTTGTTCCTAAGGGTGAGCAAAATGGCATTAAGTTACAGACTAATTAATGTCAATGTTTTGTGTCAAGGGGTGTTGCAAGCTAGGCAGGATAGGAGCTCAAGGAAGAGGACTCGGTCTTCCACGCTCTTCCACAGACTTCAGAGACGTGACACCGCTCTTGAACAACACTTTAAAGAGCGAAGTCAATTTGCATATACCTACGGAAGGACTGCAGCACAGGTATGTTATTAGCTTAAGCTAATGCTGTTGTCGAAGCCAAAAAAAACCCCAAACCAAAAACCAACCCCAAACAAAAAAAAAAAACCACCAAAAAAAGCCCTGAAAGTGCAAAAACCAGTTTCAGCCCGTGGACGGACGCACAGAGCCGCTGGTGCGCGGTTCGGCGGCAAAAGCGGAGTGAAGGGCGGCCGGGCCCGGCCGGGTCACCCCCGACCGCTGGTCCCGGCCTGCGCCGGGGCAGGGCCGGCCCCGAGCCCTCAGCCCGGGGACGAGGCGGGCACCGACTCCCCACAGCCAGCGGGGAGTAATTCGGGGAGGCACCGAACTCGGTGTCCAGGCTTCACACCGAGGCGAGCTGCTCAGCCGGCAAAGGAGCCGCCCCCGCGTCTCCGGCCACCGGACCCTCGGTTTGGGCCGGCACCGGGACGGGTGTTCCCGCCGCCGCCCCCTCAATCCCACTCTGCCACAGCCCCGGGGGAGGCAGCGCTGCTCCCAGGGGACCCCCCCAGCCGCCCCGCCGGAGGCTG
>VZSZ01009514.1:23280-42247 GCA_013398815.1 Ibidorhyncha struthersii
AGAAAAAAAAAAAAAAAAGCTAAACTAATTGAAATTACAAATACATGCAATACTGAAAAAAAATGTTTTATTTTGGCCATTATTAATATTATAATCATATCAGTCATGCAGCTGCAGGGTTACAGGGATAACAGTTGAGAAGAGATTAACAAAAGAAAGGTGTTTGTGGAAGGAAAGGAACAGGGGGAAAGAAGGCAAAGGTATACACGGCCGAGGGAGTGGCAGGACAAACATAAGGACTTGGTTGACACAAAGAAACAATGGACACATTAATGAGAACAGTGGGCGTATAAGGTTAAAAAAAGAAAGAATTTATTAGCTGAACACCAACAATGTGGTTCGTGATGTGTGGAAGGAGAGGTAGGCGGCCATCCTGCCTCACGCTCGCGTGCACGGGGTGCAGCTGTTTCGAGAGAGAAGCTAAGACAATACATTTCATCAATTTGAGCGTGATTCTTCAGTCTGACAACAGGCAAAAATTCATAGTTGTCTTAGCTAAATTAAATATTTTAGATCAATGAGGGATACCATAAGGAGTGGTGAAAAGCACCTTCGCACAACCTACAGATGCAAAACCACAATTTTCAGCACAAAATACCTGTTACATACATTTAGTTTTTGAATCGTGCAGCTCCTACATTCCGGCCCACAGCTTTCATGATGAAGAGAGACTTGCCACGTAGTTCTGCACTTTAGGTACAGCCCATTTGCAATAGCCAGTCACATTTAACCTAAAGAACATCTTTATTAATAACCACCCTAGAATATGCTCTAAATTGCTTTTTACAACTTTCAGGAATTCTGTGTTGTAGGGACAAAGTTGAAAAAGCTAAAACAGAAGAACAAACTTGCATCATTCCCTTAACTGCAGTTCAAGTTAGTTACTCTCCTGAGCATATTATTGTATGTTCATAAACAGAACAGTTGTGCTTTTAATATCTGACAGTAAAATAAATTATATACTTTAAGATAAATTGATCGCATATTAAGGAAAATTACAGAATTGAAATCTACGACTCTAACATTCAACTAGTACTTTTACATAGAGTTTTCAGGATTCTGGGTCACTGGTGTGAACCTCAACAGAGTTATTTATTCAATAGGAGTTATTACCGGATGTGGGCTGAAAATGGGATTCATACTCCAAACTCCTCAGCACTGTTCAGAACTCAAAGACCCTAGTCTACATTACAGAAGAGCATTTAAGAATAAGGAGGTATTAATAGAGCTTCAGATGTGTATTAAAAAAAAAAAAAAAAAAAGATCTACAAGAAGGATTTTACCTAAAAATCCATTGAGCCTTTCAAAATTAGTTTTTTCTGTACGAGCGACCACACCTGTTCATGTAACATCTCAAGAGAGACTGCATTCTGCGGAAAACAATCCTAAAGACCTTTTGGCTTTGAATAGAAGTTCAATGCTACATAGTCTCAACAGAATAAATACTGAATCTGTCCACACAGGAAAATCAGTCTGAATGAGTGGATCAGGATGAATCCTTTTATTGACTTGGGCACTGTCAGATACAAACCCGAGACAGCTGAGAGTTTGCAGACAGTGTTACAAGGATCTCTTGGTGGCCAGTGCCAGCTGGGACAGACCTCTGCAGTCAAAACCTAAGAATTTCACCCTGTATTATCAGCGAACTAAATCCTCAAGAAAACACCGTGTTCAAAGCAGCACTTCTGTCAAATTCTTAATCTATTTCCAGTTATTTGTATGGCTGCTCACACTAACAGAGAAGAGAAAACACCATATAACATCCCTCTGACCTATAGGATACACACAAGTAAAGTGGGATAAAATTCCTTTTACTCTGCACAGGACTGTCTTTCTAAACTACAGCAGTTATGTAATACTCTGTCAGACTCTTTGAGGGTGGTGGAGCACTGGCACAGGCTGCCCAGAGAGGTTGTGGAGTCTCCCACTCTGGAGACATTCAAAACCCACCTGGACGCTGTCCTGTGCAACCTGTTGTAGGTGACCCTGCTCTGGCGGGGGGGTTGGACTAGATGATCTCCAGAGGTCCCTTCCAACCCTGACTATTCTGTGATTCTGTGACTCATTGTCATTTAGAAAACAGGAAACAGGTTAGCATTAAGAGTTTGTCCAAAATCATTTAATAAATCAGCAAGAGATAACTAGAAACAACATCCTGACCTCTTGAATACACATCCAAACAATGCAGCATTTTCCCCCTCTATCAGCTAGCTACCTGATCACCTGCTTTAAAAACTAATGCTTTTTGGTTTCAGTTTAAAATCTAAGGTCCTAGCAGCTCTGTATCTCTCAATTTTAGCACAACAGAAATTCTTAAGTATTCTGAGCAAGGAATGGCAATGCAGCTGGTATTGTTTATGTATTTTTTGTTATTCATGTTTCTTTAAACAGATTGTAGATGAAAGTAACTTATGTTTCAGGATATTACTGACCTAGACTCAATAGCTTGTCACCTGACAAATTAAAAAGTTCCTTCGCATCTTTTCTGGGACAGCAGACACAGGCCAAAATTTACGGTGAAGCCTCCCACAAAACCCCACAACCAGGGATTCTCATGCTCATCCTTCAGTATATAAGCAGCAGAAGAAAATATTTTTACTTCTCCCCTCACCCCCACCCTGACTTTGCTCCACATTGCTGTCTTCCCTCCCTGCATGGATACAGTTACAGTTCTGCAGTGAGTGCAGACAGCAGCTTTCTTCATTTTAGCCTCAGAGCTCCCTGGAAACACAAGCCTTCTAGTTGTTTTGGTAGCATGAGTTTGACCAGTACTACAAACAGCAGAGATATCATTAGGGTGGAAAGATGTGAAGACTCTGGTTGTTGCACTAAGGCTAAGATGCTACAAGCTTGGAAAGTCATCTCCCCAGCTGGTAGTCGCATCCTTAGCCACCACTTCAGAGATTTGTTTTGCTTCCCCCTCCTCTCCTGCCTTTAGATTTTAATACCTATACCTTGCTGCCAACAAGGAAGAAAACACAGAAGTTACTCTGCAGAGAGTTCAAGAGTTCAATAACACTTACATAGGTAACTAAAGGTCCACTCTTCTTACCAAAAGGGTAAGTTTCAAAGTTGCATCAGGAAAGATCTTCAATTTGCAAAATTACTGTCTCCTTCCAGTATGAAGAGTTGACTATCTGCTTTTAATTTGATATTGTATTTTGTTTTATAATTACACAGGGCATCCTCTTCCCTCATGATAAAGAATGGATGCATCTGAAAGCCAACCTTTGTGTTCACTCTAATTAACAATGAATTGATTTCAAGAGTACTCACTGACATGATACAGAATTCCATAAAGAGAAGACATATGACTTTAGTCACCCATGTTTTGAACAGATACATTACCTTTCCAGGTTTTATAAGTTAAACCTGTATGCTCTATATTATCTAGAAACATTACCATCTAAAAATACCATTCTATCAGTATTGCAAAAACACAAGGTTGCACATCTGTGCACCCAATCACTTTGAAGATTCAGGCTAAAGCATGACTAAAACATCCCAATACTAAAGTTATAATTTTGCTAAATATTTTAATTCCAAACCAGTCAATTTAAATTTAAAGTAGCTAAATGAAACAGTTGAGAAGTTACTGGGGAAACAACAGTAGGCAATGTGGTTCTGACAGCTGGATGCTGTTTCTGTGACGAGGCAACCCACAGCAGGTGCATCAGGTGGCAAAGGATGGCATAGAAGTCCACATAAACCAAAGCAGCTGGTAAGTCCAATACTGAGGTCTAACACAACAGCTTTTAAGTATTAACCAGAAGGGTTAGTGTTCTCTGTCACATCAAGTCTTCTGGCTTTAAGCCCCCTGTGGCTGAAGCAGACAGCTTTCTAGAGAAGTCCACTTCAAGTCAACCCAGTATGTCAGTTCCTTCATTAAACACCTTTATTTGCCATTTTTTTCCTTGTCAATACTTCACAGTGATATAGCAGACTTAACATTAACCCCCAGTACATTCTTCCAATACAGTTTCTGGTTAAGTTGCTTCAGATAACTTGCATTGGAAATGTAACTGTCAAGTGGTCGATTCATCTGCCAGACATTAGATAATCTTTGTCAATCTTTTGAGTGCAATGGTATTCTGTGAATGCAGTAGAAACCTTTACTTGACAGTTAGAACTTTATAGTATAGGAAGTTAGAGAAAGACAGTGAAAAGAGGATATCAAATTATTCAAGATGATTAGCAGCCATCTTCAGTTTCATGATAAAGAGTTAAATGGACGTGCACAATCTGGAGGGGAGAGAGGGTTGAAAGCAGCACAGTCCAAAGCGTGCCCACGATAGAAACCTGACAGGGGACTTAAAAGGAAAAAAAAAAAAAAAAACCAAAACAGACAGCCCACAGGTTTCAAATAGCCTCAAGAATGTGTGTGAATCTGATAAAATTAATGAAGACATTACACTGCCTAATCCAACTGATGTCTCATGAAAAGAAAACAGGGAAAGAGATTTGGCTCCACTTAGACGAATATATTAAAACCTAGCACTACTGTAACAAAAAGATCAAACACACATGTAAATGGTTGCTGGAACTCCTAAATCTCTGACCAAGCACTCTACACCTTGACATAAAAGAGACATTACGCTGACAGACATATTTAGAAGAATTATTTATGCTGGGTCAAACTAAGGATCTCCTGGTATGTTGACAGCAGCCAGCAGAGGATGCTTACATATCTTCACAGATAAATCTGAAGTATCTAAACATCTGGGCTCTGCAACACTTGTGCAGGCAAAAATCCTTGGACAAGAGTAGCCTGAATTTTCTTTGAAGCAGCCAGAACTCCTAATGAAGCAAGTGACAGCGGGGATTAGTGTGCACTTCAGCTAATCTCAAGATTCAGGCAACCTTTTTCTCTGAAAATTAACCCGCTCCATCAGACTACAATCAGAACACTTTATATTGTTTGCATTACATTTACATGTTGCTTTACAGCTCACAGCACGCTTTTGAAAAAATAGGCAAACAGTTCACACTTATGTACTTAAACTTTATTTTTTCATAATTACAGGCTATTGTTAGAATTTTTAAACAAAAGGGAAGTCTATAAATAGAGGCTAATCCCACCTGAACAAGTTTTTTTTTTTTTTTTAAAAAAAAACAGTTAAAACTTCATAACGTAATGCCATTTAGCTCACAGCAGTGGTTTGTTGGTAGTCTGAGTAAAAGTACTATAGTCAGAGTCAGTAACATGAAATGTAACATCAAATGACTCAAAACTTTAAATTCCGTAAAGGAAAGCAGGAATATATATATAATATATACATATAATATTGTGTTGGTCCACTGAGTATACATTTTTAACAAAAGATAATCTATGTAATCCAGTTAAGCATATGATTTGCAAGATTAGTGTACACTCATTACAAAGATGTATAGATAAGTTATAACTATTTAATACTTGCAAAACTTTAAGTTACTTCTTTTTGAGCAGGTGTTTAAATGCTCATTTTCCCAGTGCAATAGAAAAACCATCCTAGTCAGGTTACCCATTTTTCCTGAAAAATTGAAAAACTATCCTCAAACACATGCAACAGCAGCATTGATAGGTAATGGGAAGAGCTTAAATATACTGAAGCATGGCTGAGTTCTCCCCTTTCCCTGCCCAGTGCTGTGGGCTGAAACACTTCAGTTTCCTTAACAGAAATACCACAGGTTAAAAGTGCAATAATCTCTTGATGTTTAATGCTGCTGCCATCCATTTTTCTTACATAGGGCAAAAGATTATTCTTTTTGGAATTATTTTAATAAAACTGATTCTCCAGAATAGATTTCTTTCAAAATGAACAATAAGTTATTTTTGTTATTTCCATTAACATTCTATCAAACCTCTGACTCAGTGACCATATAGAAATAATTCAGTTTAAGGTGCAACTATCAGTTGGCATTCAATAAATTACATATACAGAAAACAACTGTGGTTAAAAAAAAAAAATATAAAAATCAGACTACCTGTTTTTTCTTTCTGTTCTCAATCCTATTTCAAATTGAACTTAACTTGCCAGTTCAGCTGCATATTTCACACGCAAAAGTGGCTCAAATAGCAGTGGGGTCTCTCATTTGACAGTCGTCTTGGCCAACAGCAAATGCACATATATCTTCAACTTAATTGCTTTATAAAACAAAATAAAAGGTCTGTCTTAAAACCTATGACCATGCAAGAAAAGCATTAAAGGTTTCAGAAAGACACACTCTTTCTGACTTATACTCTATGAAGATTGTTATTTCAAATCCAAAAGCAGAATCTTCAATGAAGAGAAAAATCTATATGCATACATATAAAATAAAGCACTCCACAACTCTGGCATTACCAAAACCTCTTTAGAAGGATAAAAGGTTTCAAATGACTAACTGCTTGATGGGAGACAGTCAGCCATGGCAGAATAATCGCTATGTTCACTTTATGCTCAATTACCAACTGCTGACAGATTGCAGTCAAACTACAATCTCACTATCTGCATTTTAAACTGATTTGCTTACAGCTGGGAAAAGTACTTTGTTCTCTTGGAAACTTGAGAGAAACTGAATGCTAAACTTAACAGTTATTCAAACAATAACCAAAAGGATTGAATTTAGCAGAAACATTCACACCACTTCCAGAAATTTAAAACCTTTCATAGTTTTTGTATATACGTATTTTCTGATTAACATTTAAATAGGTTAGGTATTCAGGAAAAGGGACAAAACAGTTGATGTAAGACAAAATCTTATTCTAAACTTCATGCTTCTGATATTTCAGATTTACTCAGTGCAATAGCCAGTTCCAAGTCTTCTTGCTCTTGCTGTTTTAGTCTTGCCAGTCTTTCTTTCTCTTCTCTCTCACTTTCCCTCTTAGCCCATTCAATCATGTCTTCCTCAGTAGAATACTGCATTTTTAAAAGACAAAATAAACCAGATTAATAATACAATGATAATCAATAATGTCCAAGTCCTTGGTTTAAGGGACAATAACAGTTTTTCAAAAATTGTATATATTCTAGTCTTCAAGTATTACTTGCTTTTTAATTGTAATACACTAAGATTATCTTGGTCTAAGGTTTAACTATTAAGAACTGCATTGAAGCCATCCAACTGATGTATTTTTATTAAATATGTTTCAAAATTCAGTATCAAGTTTCAAAAAAGTTCCTGAGCAGAAAGTGCTATAATTTAAATTCAAACTATTTTGGATAAAAGCCAGTCTATACAAGAAAAATTTTTAATAAATCAGGAGAACATTTTGCAAAATACACCCCTATCCATACTGTGGGACATCCTGATTTACCCTGCTTTCATTAGGGATGATTTTTTCCAGGTGACAGTGACTGCAAAAATTAGCTGTAGAATGACTGGTTTTAATTGTGCCGATGAAAAATACTTCTGCCAAGAAACAGCAAAATAATAAGGTAACAGTACAGTTAGAAGCCTAGTAGAAATACAGAGAAAGGTCAGTGTGATACAACAGAAGAACAGAACAGATTCTTTCCACGTATATTGATGTGAACAGAATGTGAACTAAATTTCTGTGGTACAATGATGATAAATGAGAGACAGTTAAGGATATTATCTTGAATAAAATACAAAAGATTATGCTAGAGTTTGTTTCTAGTCAGCATGCAGAAAAGCTAAGAGAAGCCCATGTCTTCATGAATGTCCCAATGTTAAGTCTGAAAGGGTTATCACAATATATTCCAGCTAGTTTCTGCTTTGAGCTGCTGCTTTGGGAAATAAACGTAGAAAAGCTTGAGTTTTCTCCATAGTTCACTTAATATTTTCAGTAATCGCATCTGGAAAAGAATACTTTTTCCTTCATAAAGATAATGAACATTTTTGGTTTCTCCTCCACATTTCACATTCTCTCCTCCAACCTGGCTTCTCAGTTCCTCTAACTAATCACAGTGATAACAGTAACAGCATTTCAGAAATTATCATGCTACAAGACACATCAACCAGTGTAAGTCAATTTTGAGAGCCTGTCAATCCTCAGTTTACTTCAATCAAGCACATAGTTTATTAGGCCTGAAAATAAAAAAAAAGCAGTATGATCAAGATACTGTAAATGCAAATTGCATTTAACAGGTATCAAGCTTTAAAGTGAGATGATGCCTTTCAATAGTCCTATTTGCAAAAGCTCAAAAGAAAGAAAAAATATATAGGCATGCACAAACCTTTAGATTTGCTTCTACTGCTTGGACACCACGATTTCTATGAAATGGATTCTGGTTATAAAGAGAAACTTACTACTTTTTACTTCATTGTACATCAGTCTGGAATTTACTAGCCATTTAAATCTCACCAAATTGTATTTCATTAGCATACACTGTTATGAGGCTGTTTATCAATATTTCAGTACATTGAAATTATGACCAAACAGTTCAGTGACAGCTAAATTAAAATCACACCTTTTGTTTTATTTTTAATTGAATAGTTAACAGTGTGCTTGTTACAGATACATAATTTAAATTTGCTGCATGCTCTGATAAAATGGATAATACCTATGACATAGCTATTTTAAAATTCCTATTTTCTAAAAGCTAGGAGGCCTCCATGAAAAAACTCATAAAATGCAATGCAATTTAGACATTAACTATAACATTTTGCAGTATTTTGTTTTAGGACAGCCTCAGCTGTAAACTAAATGTAAATACTGTTTTAACTGGAAGCGATATCCCTTTTGTACATGGGATATGTTTTAATATTTTAAATTAGACTGAAGACTTCAGTGTGAACAATTCAAAGCTGTCATTATACTGAAACAAATGTAAAAAGTGTTTACTCACAGTACTGAAGTTTGCAAAATTGTTGGGGTCAGCCTCTTTACTGATGCTGGTGGGAGCAAATGGATCACAGAATAGATCTGCTTCTTGTTCTTTGGGAATGTCTGGGGTGGGAAAAGGCTGAAATGGATCGCTCGGTTTAAAGGAATCTGAAGAGTCTATTTGATTGATAGGTCTTTTCCCTTAGATTAAAATGAATTTAAAATGAATTTAAGATAGCAGGTAATAACATGCCAAAAATAGTTAAAAAAACAAATTCAAAAGCTACTTGGCATGCAACCTCTTCTAGTAAACTAAGAGTTGCAATCACTTCAGAGGAAGGGTTGCCAATTTAAAAAAAAAAAAAAAAAAAAAGAGGGTGTGTTCCATAGTTTCTTAAAAGGGTAATCAGGTAAAAAGGAACACATGTATGTTAATGATTCAAGACCACAGTTATGTACTAATTAACTGTTTTGAGAAGAGAATTTCTAACAGTTTTGAGCCCCTATTCCAGACTAACTTTTTCTTCTGCTTATCAACTGTCCATGATCATTCCAGCAAGGCTCTCTTATTATTTGTTTGTATCAAGTTAACACGATTTCATTCAGAGACCAGAAATATATTTGTAAGTCTTCAAAACACCATGTCCTCTCACTATGTTAACTACAGAATTTCTGTAGTTTTTAAGGTAAGAGAATGAAGGAGTACGGTAACAAGCAATCACAGGCTTAACTGTCTTGTTAATCCTTGCCTAAGTAGTTGCAGACATAACAGAATTGGGCACAAGCCCCCACTTATCTTGTTCTTTTCTCAGCTTAAGCCCAGTCAGCTTTCAACACCTTTAAGGACATTAACCCAAATACTTCCAAGAATAGTTGAGCTGAATTTCATTCCACCATTCTCTCCATGTGTTACTTGCTTACAGAAAAGTTTTCATTGCAGTTTCTTGAATTCAACTAGCAGGTTCTGCAAGTGGTTCGACACTTAAAATGGTCTTATTTTAAAACTTGTTCCTGTTGCCATTTTAAACTGCAGAACTGAACCAAAGTGCTCATTATTTTGCATATCACTGTTGCAAGTTAGTCTAAAAATTCTTTCAAAGACCAAAAGAGATTCTAATTTGGCAATGAGAATACTGCCTTGGGAATATGATTTATTTAGACACTTCCCAACTAACCTTGCCATGATAGCCCTCACTCACTGATGATGTTCTATTACTGGCAAACAATGCATGTCTATTTCTTGAATAATATGGGAGAAGCAGCTTCAAATGACATACAGGGAATTTTATTTCTACATGGGAAGGATTAATAATTGTAACAATATGAAATTTACACCCTCCAAATCTGCCCCAAAAATCATTAAATGGGGTTGCTTATCAGTAACTAGAAAGGCAATAGATTTCAGAGGCAAGCAAACAGCCCTCCTGCACACTTTCCGCTGGCATGATGAATTAAGAGAAGGATTTTGAGGCATTTCTTTGCAAAAGCATTCCTTTGTTTTGAATCAGACCAAAGGAGTAATTAAAAACAAATATACTTAAGTATCTCCATTTTTTATTTCCATTAGGAAAATAATTTATTGGGAATGGTTACCAAGATAACCGCAGTACCATTTTTAATATGTGCAAATCAAAACAGGCTACTTTTTAATAGTCATATATTGATAAGGATGCTGGTGTTCTGCTACTAGGAGTTTACATTCTAAAAGCACATCTGTACACCACGTCATAGACCCTCCCATACAGTGAAGTTAGAAATCCTTTTTTTCTTTTAAATAAGGACCACCACAAGAGGAAACACTACCGAATGTTCAAATAATCGTCACTTGTCATGTCAGCTGTTTTGATGTTATTCACAGTGAAATTGATTATTTGCAAGGCATAAGGATGAAACTGATCTCACATCAACATTACAAATTAAACAGCTGAGCTTGAACTTTAGTATTACTATCCCTCCATTTACGGTGTCCCCTTTTTGAGGAAAAGCTGAATACATGTTTAAGTTTCATGCTACAATTTTCCAAAACACCTTAAGATTCATCCATATAGTGTAATAGTTAAAAAATGATGCAGCAGAGTTTTTAAAGAAAATGAAACAAAGGACAGAAACTTAAAAAGGAATACTGGTAATATATTTCCCAATCTATGCAAAAAAATGGAGAGTGAGTAGTCTGCTGTAACATGGGCTTGTTGCAACCACAAGAAGGTGTTATCTTTGACAATCATGGCCTTTTCTGTAAAGCAGGGTGGTTTGTGTCCTGGAAGTAGACCAGACGACTCAGCTATCACTTGAACAGAAAACAGCATAGGAAACTTGGGTTTATTACCGTTACATTGGCTAGGTTTACTACTACAGACCTCTGGCAAGGACACCCAGAAAACATTAATCTGAAAACCTGAGACAGTCATTTAACCCTATTTAATTCTTTTTGCATTAAACCTAGAGGTTTTGCAATGAGTAAAACACACTGAATTCTCACTTTAAGCATAATTTAATGCAAGATTTAGTGTGTCACATTAGTAACCATTTAATTTGTAGCCATGCTATGTTCTTGCAGATACTTGTAATAACTCTGTTTTTTCCTGTTTTCTAAATCCTTTCTCTCTTAAAAAAAAAAAAAAAAACAAACTATGATCCCAAACGCCATGCAAAATTTAACTCTCAGGAAAACACCAACAGATCACGAATAGACTCGTGTCACGTCTTCCTCATTCATTCTAAATTCAGACACTTCACCATCCCTTCATAATTGTCCCATTGCCAATATTGAAGCAGCTAATTGTTAACAACATCTCAGTATCAGCTCTTACCAGGTGGTGGTGGACAGGGCCTTGTGGGAGTTCCTGTTTTAGGGGGCAATGCAGGAGGAACATCCTCATTTTTAGCTGGTGGTTCCTCAAATAAGTTTTTAGTTATGATCACGTTGTTGACAGAACCTGATGTGGAAGAGCTAAAGGGATCCTCATTGTTGGCCTTCAACAAAGAAAACAGCAACATAAACATTTTCAGTGCAATTCTACTATGCTCCCCCTTCTTTTCAATAATGCAATGTTTATTTAGAACTGAAAGTTTGGACTAAGACAAAAAGAAAATACTTTGGTTTTATCATCCACATACTCCAGGAGATTGAAAATAAAGAAAAATCTGGAATGGTTAGCGTGTACGGCAATATAAGGTTGAGTGCAGTTGTACATGCAAAAGTAATACTTTTGCTGTTAAATTCAGCAAACTTTTAAAAAATAATTATAATATCACTTCAAATATAGAGAAAATACTTATAAAGCCACAAAGATTACATTGCATTCTTTAGAGTGCAATTCCAGGACAATTTACTATAAAGACCTCTTTTCCCAGAGTGTCAGCCATTATACTTTTTTAGTAGTGGCAAAACTGTAACGAAACTGTTGGCAGAGAGATTAAGCTATGTCTTGTCACTGTAGAGGTTCATGCATTTTCCATGAGTGGCAGTAGCTTCATATTACCTTTGACAGTGTGCTAAAGTCAGCAAAGCCACTTCCAAAGGGTTCATTTCCAAACAGAGAGGCAAAGGGGTCTGTAGCTAAATACACATAAATCAAGAAAACAGAATGAAATTAAAAGCTAAATATGAAAGAGAGCGAAAAAAATCCTACAACAAAAAAAGCAACTGTTACATATTTTGCAGGATAGACTAATTCAACTGAAGTATTTTATGAGGTGGGCACTTTAAGTAGCTTTTACAAAAACTCTTAAGTGTCAACTACTGATTAAGAATAATAATTCTCCTGAACAGGGAGAAATTCAAAGGAAATACTGGTATTCTGGTTTCCTACATTAAAAGAAGTTAAATTCCACTGGAAGTATCAAATAACAATACTACTTGATGTTCTGCTGAGATACATGTATGTATACACACAGAGGTATTTTTGTGTGCATACACCCATAAATATATATACACAGACATATATATACGAACACAAACAAGAGCTCACTTCTGACTGTAGGCCCACTTGTAGAACAAAGTATCTAAACCTCCTATTCTCTCAATCTAATTCAACAGTACCCTTTCATTCTCATGTGCTTCAAAATATGTAAAAACGGCTATTCTACTGTAAAGCAAGAAGTGCTCTGTCTTTACCAATACTGCGTCTCTAGAAAATGGCATTTTTTTTTCCTACAACTAAACTGAACAGGTTTACAATACAAAATCACACGGGGATTCATGTTTTGGATTACCACTTGTCAGTGCAACATGGGAAAATAGCAGATTAGAGTCTTCTCTAAAATGTCTTTAGCACTCAGATGAGAGAGGGTCATAGCAAAACAAAAGGAGCAAACTTTAACGGTAAAAATTCTTGATGAAGTAGTTATTCTATCCCACATTTTCTCTCATAGTACAAAGCTATATTGTATGTTACATATAGAAATTAACATGAAATCTCTAAAAACAACCCTAAGGGGACACAGTACAAACCATTCAAACACTCCAAGCACTTAGATCAGGGTATCACACCAGTTCTGGTAAGGCAGAGGAACATTTTTGCGGAATCAGTCTTCAGTGATATGCACTACAGACAATGAGACGGTTTTGTTTTATAAAAATCCCACCCCCTAACTTGCAACTTATGTCATACTTTATAGGAAAATTCAGAAAAAAATGTAGGAAATCCCTAAAATGCTCTACTGCAAATTCACTTAAAAGACTAGAAACAAAAACCAAGCAAAAGCAAACAAAAACAAAACCCAGGAAGCCTGATGTGTATAATCTACTCTTACCTAGATCGTTTGATGTAGTAACAGTTGTTCCACCAGGAGCAAAAGGGTCATTCTTCTTCGATATCTCTGTCTAAAATAAAAAGTTTCTTTGGAGGGAAGTTTCTTTTTCAGCTTAAAAGATTCCTCATTCTAATAATACAATCACAATTGCTTTTTGTTTAGAAGTTTTAAGAAAAAATATTTTGAAAGTAGCTTTTGTCAGCATCAGTGAACGAGTCTGTTAACAGAAACTCCTCCTCAAAACAGTGATTATACTTTCAAAGGATGGAAAATGGTACAATACATGCAACACACTTGGTAACCATTAGTGCAAAATTTAAGAATTTCTACCCAGAGCCATCTTCATGAAGATATAACCAAGATAACACCACCACACAGGTGTGGTAAAGCATTTAGGATGAATGTATAACTTAACTTCAGTCCAGAAACACAGATCTCACAAGAATCAACTGCCAATCCCACACCACAGCTCTGACACACCCTTTTTTTTCCCCCTCTTCTGTGCTTCTCTTATTATCAGACTGTAATATGACCAAGAATTGGTTATATTAGAATATTAAGACTTGGCAAATAATAGTGCGTTGAGTAAGTATTAAAGGTTGTAGAAAACTAATTTTGTCGGTCAGAGATGTAGGCTGTGGTGTGTAATACGACCTTGAGATCTGCGTAACATGCACGCCATGTGGAAGGACAAGAACACCACTCTTAATGGTGCAGTGATTTCTCACTATCTTGGCTGTTGTGAGTTCACCTCATGCACACTCTACGGCCATTTAACTTGCTTCCTAATCCACATGTATCTTTAACTTTTTTATATGTATATGCATATTTTATACACACACAAAATTGGAAGTGAGGCATAAACAGAAGCAGGAAGGAAAGGAGATGGCAAAAGGATGGAGACAAACTTACAATATGAAGAATTTCAGCTTCTTAGATTAAGGTTTGTCTATCAGCCCTAAACATTACCTCATCTTCATCAAGTTCTATCCTACATTAGAGAAGGTTTCAGGCCCAACTCTACCTTATTATAGGCTCAAGACTAATCAGTAACAGCTCAGTTATCATGTGTACAGCTAACAGTTACACATAAGTATACCTGAAAGAGGTAAATTCAGTAAGAATCTCCACATTATGAGAAGGCTTCAATGACTCAGGTTAAAAAAAATCCACAAAACCCAAACAATATACACCTGTAGAACAATCTGAGTTTTCAGAGGGAAAACCCCATACCACATAGATTTCAGATAAGATACAGAACATACTTATTGATCCTATAGGCTTTGGAGGCAAAAATCAAAGCGTCTCAACATAACTTGGTGAGATTAATCTTGGGATTCTCAAACGTTCTTACCTGTGGAGCAATGAAGCTCCACACTGAAACACTTATAAAGTGTTTTTATTTTTAATTCTACTTCACCTGTGACTACTTCTAGAAAATAGGACACAAAAGAGACAAGACAGAGCCATAGGATAAGAGGTAACCTTTTATCTATATGATTTCTGAATATCAGTTTTTCAAGGCATGTCTAAATGCACAAAATAGGTTATTTTGTCTAAATCATATGTAGATGTAAAAGGTTTGCTACCAAACTTACTGTGATATTATTACTGTTGTCTGCAGTGCTAAATGGATCAGTGCCAGCAGTCACAAAAGGATCAGTGGAGGATTGTTTGAAAAAACAGTCAGCTGCAAAAGGGTCTGAGCCTTTGAAGGGATCACCACCAAAGGGATCTAAAAAGTAAACAACTCATTAACATTTCTGCTAGCTTGATATCTTAAAAACTAAACTTTATATTGCTTTTTTCATATTACAAGAAGGTAACACATTTAAGACCAAGGACCTTTGAATTATGAAATTCATCTGTGAATAACTTGTATTCTGTGATTCAAAACATTAGATAAGCCAACATTTTCTGGACATCATGAAAACTTTGGATGGTGCCAGTGGTTCAGTTCCAGAATCATTGAGCATATAGATTCTTTAACCAAGCCCCCTAAAAACGCCCCTAAAAATGAAGCATGTTACAAAACCTAATGTTTCTCAGAACCCTCCTACCCTCATCTACTTCACTCCCCAAACACAATTGATGTTTTCTTATTTGGCACTCGGTGCACAATGCTACTTTGCTATAGCCTTTCTACTGGCCATTTTGTCTTTTTGTCACCAGTAACTCCATTCAGGACCAAGCAAATAACATTGCCTATACAGCCAGTCTAAATAAAGACTTCCCACCTTTTCCAATATTTAGTTCTAAAGAAAGTTGGTAAGTTACGAGCCTTTAAGAGTACAGTCCAACTTCTTTGCATACAGAACAGGCAGCAAGAGTTTGGGGCCTTCTGTTCACCACCTTCACTTACTTAAATCCCAACCAAGGATAATTCCAACAGCAAGAAAGGAGTTCACTGGCAATGGGCTTCCCTGAAAAGATTTAACACAAGTGGCCAGTTGCTACTGCCATGTATATATCCATCTATCCTGTGGTGACTTTTTGGGTCATTCCCACCTTTTTTACACTGGAAGCGGTGATACTTTTCCCCACATACTCTTCTAGGAGGAGTCATTTAGAAAAAAAAACACATTAGAACACAAAGTTACTTACCAATTTTCCCAAAAGGGTCATCTTTGAAGGGATCACCTGTTTTTTTGGGGAAAAAAATAATATAGAATTTACCTGTCATAAAGAAAGTACTCAGCTGAAGTCTTTTGGGTACAAACTAATTTCTACAGCTAAAACATAAGCAACTTCCACTCAGGGGAATAGTTTTACTGTTTTCAGTGGAACTACAAAAGCTAGCATTAGACGAAGCAAATATTCATTAAGTAGCATTACCAGCATGAAACAGACACA
The DNA here is from genome assembly GCA_013398815.1 of Ibidorhyncha struthersii. Lineage (NCBI taxonomy): Eukaryota > Metazoa > Chordata > Aves > Charadriiformes > Charadriidae > Ibidorhyncha > Ibidorhyncha struthersii. The sequence continues at coordinate 39,638 of VZSZ01009514.1, forward strand.
AAAGCTGCCATCTTAAAAATGCATTTCTGTTGGCCATTATAAGTAAACACCCATGTTACCCCCTCAATAACCAAGACTGGCAAACTGGTAACAACAGACGAGGAGAAGGCTGAGGTACTCAAATTTTTTGCCTTAGTCTTCACTGACGACCTCTCTCCCCACACCTCTTGAGTGGATGGACCACAAGGCAAGGACTGGGGGAGTAAAGTCCCTCCCACTGTAAGAGAAGATCAGGTTCGTGACCACCTGAGGAACCTGAACATACATAAATCTATGGGACCTGACGAGATGCATCCCAGAGCCCTCAGGGAATTGGCTGATGTAGTTGCCAAGCTACTCTCCATATTTGAAAAGTCACGGCAGTCAGATGAAGTCCCTGGTTACTGGAAAAAGGGAAACATTGCACCCACTTTTAAAAAGGGTAGAAAGGAGGACCCTGGCAACTACCAACCTGTCAGCCTCACCTCTCTGCCTGGGAAGATCATGGAACAGGTCCTCCTAGAAGCTATGCAAAGGCACATGGAGGACAGGGAGGTGATACGAGACAGCCAGCATGGCTTCACCAAGGGCAAGCAAGTCCTTCCTGACCAAACTAGTAGCCTTCTATGACAGAGTGACTATATCAGCAGACAGATGTCATCTAGCTGGACTTCTGTAAGGCCTCTGACACGGTCCTCCACAACATCCTTCTCTCTAAATTGGAGCGAGATGGATTCGATGGGTGGACTGTTCAGTGGATGAGGAATTGGTTGAATGGTCACATCCAGAGGGTAGTGATCAACAGCTCAATGTCCAGATGGAGGCTGGTAACAAGTGGAGTCCCTCAGGGGTCCATATTGGGACCAGTACCGTTTAATATCTTCATCAACGACATAGTGGGATTGAGCACACCCTCAGCAAGTCTGCAGACAACATCAAGCTGAGTGGTGTGGTTGACACATCTGAGGGATGGAATGACATCCAGAGGGACCTGGACAAGCTTAAGAAGTGGGCCCATGTGAATCTCATGAGGTTCAACAAGGCCAAGTGCAGGGTCCTCCACCTGGGGCAGGACAACCCCCAGTATCAATACAGGTGGGGGGATGAAGGGATTCAGAGCAGCCCTGCCAAGAACGACTTTGGGGCACTGGTGGATGGAAAGTTGGACATGAGCCAACAATGTGCGCTCACAGCCCAGAAGGCCAACCGTATCCTGGGCTGCATCAAAAGCAGCATGGCCAGCAAGTTAAGGGAGGTGATTCTGCCCCTGTGCTCCACTCTCCTGAGACCCCACCTGGAGTACTGTGTCCAGCTCTGGAGCTCTTGGCACAGGAAAGACATGGACCTATTGGAGTGGGTCCACAGGAGGGCCACAAAAATGATCAGAGGGATAGAACACCTCTCCTATGAGGACAGGCTGAGAGTGTTGGGGTTATTCAGCCTGGAGAAGAGAAGGCTCTGGGGAGACCTTACTGTGGCCTCTCAATACTTAAAGGGGGCCTACAGGAAAGATGGGGACAAACTTTTTAGCAGGGCCTGTTGTGATAGGAGAAGGGGTAATGGTTTTAAACTAAAAGAGGGTAGGACTTAGACTAGATATAAGGAAGAAATTTTTTACAATGAGGGTGGTGAAACACTGGCCCAGGTTGCCCAGAGAGGTGGTTTCCTTGAAACATTCAAGGTCAGGCTGGACAGGGCAACCTGATCTAGTTGGATCAGGGTTGGACGAGATGACCATTCCAACCCAAACTATTCTGTGATTCTATGATTATGCAGTATTTACCGCCACAGTAATCCAAGCTAACCACTGATAGAAGCTTAGTCCCAGTTTTGATTAATTCTCACAGGCACCACGGACTAGTGGCTCTTACATGTTCATTTCTGTACTGGATGCATGGTCCCAATTGCATCAGTTCTACTCCCTCATCTACACCTAAGAGATAGATATACTGCCTTTTAGCTGTAGGTATCTACCCCGTAGGTATCTACTGAGCACACAAAGCTCAAAAGGTTGGCTACTAACAGACATACCTTTCTCCTCATGTTCTGTAAGTAAGACCACTTCAATATAAACAAAAGTGAAACAATGTCTACACAGAAACATTCAAGCTGTTTTAAGTTATTCGTTAAGTATTAAATCTGCACTGACATTTTTCAGAAGCAAAGTGATCCGAAACAAATTTAGCTTATTTTCCTTTTGAAGCGATACAAGCTAAGTGGATCAGACCATGTTGATTCTGAAGGCATGTAAAATCATATTAATGTGGCTGAAAACATCTGCTTCAGCAGTTAATCCAAATTAACTCCCCTTCTCCAAGTGGCTCCATAGACAGATCATTTCTTCCAACACAAAAGAAAAAAATAAAATCCGAGCGACAGCATTCGTAAGTGGCAAGCTCTTAAAATAAAGCATGGCACTTCCACAAGACGAACAGATGGTGCAGTTCCACATTACCTTTTCCTGAGTACCAAACTCACCGTAAGTAGGCCACAGCCATTCATTCTCAACCACCCACACCCTCCCTACACCACAGCTCACTGAACCCTCACTTGATCTGTTTGTGGATCTGTGCTGCAAATTAGATTAGCGACACCACATGTATCACAAGTATGCCCACACACCTTTAAGAC
>VZSZ01009514.1:42325-67943 GCA_013398815.1 Ibidorhyncha struthersii
GTGGTGGGGAGGGGGGGGGGGGGGGGGGGCGTGGAGAGGTAAGAGAAGTACCCTGGAAGAGCAGTGAGGGAAAGGTAAAATTTTCACAGCTAATTAGAAAGTCCAGATGAAGGAAGAAGAAACACCCTAGAACTCTCATTTCTATCATTTCTATTTTTGTAATGCTATTGGCTCCACACTCCTGTCACTCAAACACCTTCACATTTATTCTATAAAGAGCAGTTCCAAGGTGAAGATTTGTCTGAGATGTGTTCATACAAGACCTATTTCTGCAAATCTGCACTTAAAGAGAAAAGTTTACTTACTGCCAACAAAAGGGTCAGACTGGAAGAATTCTAAGCTGGCTTCAGAAACTAGATCAGGCAATGGATGAGATTCAGCATCAAATGGATCTTCCTGAGCAATGCAAAAGAAGTAGAGAAAGGTATTAAATTTTTAAGACATGCAGGAGAGAAACCACTTGTGTAGTCTTGTGTTACCATTTAGTAGCTTCCTGAAGCTGGGAAAAAGAGACAGCTAGAATTCTACATAATTCATCAATGGAGATCCAAAATATTTCTCAAACACCTGCCTGCTATATGAGATAAGTGTTTTCATCACACTCTAAATAAAAACAACAAGTGAAAATTTTATTTCTCTGTTATTCTATGACCATGATGCAGCATGTGACATGATGCAAGCCTGAAACAGTTTAACTAGGATTTTTTTAGTTTTTTTACTTTTTGCTCCTCCAAATCTGAACAAACTCACTTTTTTGGTAATAGTTGCAGCTGGGGTCTCTTTCTCTTCTTCCACAACAGAGGCTGTTGTTTCAGGACTATTCCTTATCTACGTAAGGATAAAAACAATTCACCGTAACTAAGTAAATAGAAGACTACATAAAATAACTTTAAGTAATAGCTAAATAATAATTTAAATTTAAATAATTAATAGCTAAAAGAATAAACTAAAGGATACTTCAAAAGGTTCATATTTATTATGGAACATTCTGAAGTGTTCCATAAATGCTGTGAAAGTTTAAAACAAACAAAACAAACAAACAAAAAAAAAAACCCAAAAAACCCTAAACCGGTCAAGAATCTACTGGGACATAAGAAGGGACATATAAACCAAGACAGCTTTAGATTTGCTGTACTCTTCCTTAGTCCATTCGTGTTGCACCAACTGGAGACAGCTGCTCTCCTTTAATGTTAATTCTCCTATTCAATTTATGATATTTTGCTTTGGAAACAAATACAGAAAAATTTTATTGCCATTTTCCAGCCAAGCTAAAATTGTCTCCTTTTCTGCTTTATCAAGCTTTCAGATTGCTGAAACATAGTCCCTCAGAATAACACCCTGAAATTTCACTTGTGCAAGTGTTTAAAAATGTAATCAATCTTGATACATTCTTAACTTATTCCAACTTCACAGCTGCATTGCATCATGATCAAGCAGGCAAAACACTACTCACTGGAGACACACTGTTTATTTGTTCATCTTCTGCTATACTTTCCCTTTCAGCATTCTCATTAAAGTTAGCAGTTTCGCTGCTGCTGTTGCTAAGACTAGAATGATCCGCAGTTCCGTTAACAAGTGTATTATGCGGCTGAGACTGCCAACTAAATTGGTTATTCTCCAGTTCTTTCAGCTCAAGAAGTTTTGTCTGCACCTGTAAACAGAAATAAGTGTATATGTATCAGTATGGCAGTACATGGAAGCTTGTATATGACCATCCCCTCTTAAATATAAGATCGAAGTTGTACGTCTGAAATTCTTATTTTCAAAAGCAAATATAATAAACCCCATGTTCTTTCAAATCAAAGGGTGAAATTTGAGAGATAAGCACGGGTCTGATTTAGAAGCTATACAATGTCATTGAAGGATTGACCTGAGAACTTTCTCCTGTTAAGGAAGCAGACTGCATCAGTGGCAACATCAAGACTTGCTGGGTTTTTTTCTACTCAAACTCATAAGAAGAGTTGCAAAGCTTTGAGGGTTTTTTTGTTTGGATTTTTGGTTGGTGGCTGTTTTTTTATTTTGTTTTGTTTTGTTTTCATTATGCATTTGCAATTGCCTTAAGCTCTAAATTAAAAAGGCTGCTTTATCAGAATTCTCATCTTCCAAGAAGGGAAATTACAAATTCATTATTTTCTCCCACATAGTTTTTAAGGTCTACAAAATCCACAATGTATCTTCCTAAGCAGACATTTACATCCAAGTTATTATTGCTGCAGTATGCTTAATGCAGTACCTCGCAGCAAACATTTACAACCAACCTGCCAGTTATGAAGGAATTGTTGGATTTGGCAGGTTATGCAGAAGGATGAACACAGTTCAGATATTTAGGTGTCTAAATCCCACCGACTTCTGCTAGGTCAGTCACCTAATAGAGTTTTCATTGCCTTGCATATGTCACAAGTCAGGTGGCAGCAAAGACAACACCAGGTGTCTTTCAAATACACTGACCTCAGACCAACCATTAGATAATCTTACCTAAAGCATTAAAGCAACTATTGTTCATTATTTGTGAGCCAAGAGCAATAAAGTTAGGAGTACTGATATAAAACCTATCAAAAAGGTGTTTGCAGTACAATCAAGCATAACCACTTATATTATCAGCCTCAAATCTGTTCATTACAAGTACCTCTTGCTAGTATATTAATACTGAAATAGCACAACCTTCTCTCTACTTGTGATGAAACAATGGAAAATCCATTTGTTTACTACTCAGTTTCTAAACACAAAAGCCAAATTTAAAAGTTATGAATATGTTATAAGGCTTTTCAACAGAAGAAAGTGTTCTTGCATGAACACTAGCAGTGGAAGTCTTAAGAAAAAAAATAATTGTTAACAAGATTGCGTGAAATGACCAACCCAAAAAAGTCATCCGTTTCTAGGGTTCAAAATCAATAGGAAGACTTTTTGTTTTGTTTTTAACTTGATAACAATATGACTGTGGCTCTTATATTAGAGAGCAGACAAGTCAGAGAAGGAGAAGAATGATGAGGAAAGGGTGTACAAGATAACGCATCACAGAAGTAATAATAAATCACTGATTACAGACAGGAGCTGAAAGTGTTGCTTTAACATAACAGCAGACACTTCCAAGCACAGTTCTGTGCATAAAAATCAGCACAGCCACCTCTCTGCTTTTCAGTATCTAGTCTCAAACCAATTTATTCTTACACTTACCTTACTTTTCCCCTTCAACAATGCACTAAGTAAATGTTAGCAAATTTATACCGACTCCACATCAATTAAAGAATAGTGAAAGCATGCCCCAGGCCATGGCTGAGCAAGAACACTTAAATAACTACAGGACATAGGGGCTTTAAACATGCATTATCTATTTTTCATTCATTACATTAAGACAAATTACTTATGAAGTATAATAAATTAATCCCTTTTTACTAACAAAACTTGGAGAAAAATCATTAAGTATCTTGAGTCAGCCTCTAAGAATCCTAACAACTGCTAGCTCAGAACACGTGTAAGCAACTACAGACATGAGCAAACAGTGAAGAAAAAAAGAAAACAACGCCTTCCCCTTAAGAAAACCACACTAAAGGTTGTCAGCTAAAAATTGTTTTTTTTCTTTCACACTGCCTTACTGAATTGATTTCCTGTTGTGAATCCTGCAGATGTTGCTGAAGAGGTCCCAGCTGTGCTTTCCCAGACTCTATGCAATGCTCAAGCTCTGCAGTTTCTTGCTGCAGGCGACTCAGCTCCTCTTGAGCTTTGGTCAGTTCATCTTCATATGCTGAAATCTTTGATTCCTGGCTTGTTATTTCAGCCTTCAGCATGGCAATCTAAAGCACGAACAAATAATTCAGAGCCAAATAGAAAACAACAGACAAACCATCTCCAAACACATCCAAATACTATTATTTATGACCAGAAAAAGTAAAAACCTCATAGCTATTGCAGAGATTATAGATCATACCTGAATGAAAGGTTAATTCCCTATTGGTCTAAATATGATCATGGTACTCTAGCTGTTTTCCTGACCAGCAGAGGTATTTCTAATACTGGAAATACCATTTTAGTCTTTAAAGAAATACTATTGCTTAATATTAGAAAAAAAATATAAATCTATATAACCATAAGATGGGGTTTTTTTTAATGGCTAAGAAGTCAGTACCAGTAATTAGTGCTTCTAAATACACTTACATTGCATTGTAATTTTGCATTAATTGTTTGCACTTAACATTATTTGTTTGCAAGTATATCTCAGCATATTTGTTGACACACTGATACTAAATTAGGAAGTCACTGAAATGAGTGACACATTTTCCATTCTCTGTTGGTCACAAAAACTTGACATTCAGACTGCTTATTCGTAAAAGTTTTTTCTCCTGCCCCAACAATTGTAATGCTGCAAAGCTGAGTTCTTCAAAATGAGGCTTTTACTCTTTCAGGTGCCTTACCCACTAGACCTTACCAAATGGGCCTCCTCTACACACTTCTGCCTGATATCATTAAGTTGCTCTTCCAACTTGGCCTTCTGCTCATCAAGATCATTAAGGGTTTCCTGCGCTTCCTGCTTCTGAGCTTGCAGCTTTTGCAGATTACTGCTCTCCCGCTTTACTTCATCTTGTAGATCCTGTAATAAAACAGATTAGCTTTGCATTTGTTCCCTCTATCCTCCTAACCACTAAATTCCACAGCATAAACTGCAGTACTAACTCAGATTTCAAAGTATCAACAAATTATCTTTCAAAAGCTAGTATTTATAACATGTCAGACAAGCAAGTATTCTCAATTTTTAATAATAAGAATAATCAGGTTATTTGCTTTTTCTTTTCTTTAGTAAAAAGAATCTTACTGAAATATTGAAAATCATGCATCAACTCAGATTAACTGTTTTACTCATAGGGAGGTTAGGGTTTCATTTTTAATTTAGAAGTTATCTTTATTCAGGCTGCCACATTGCCTCCCCCATGTTTTAACAATGTTTTACTGAGTTCCTTAGTAATAGAAATTCTTTATTCTGCTCCTTCCTTCAAAAACGCATGGCCAAAAATAGGAAACTTGTTTAGCAACATGGTAAAGGACCAAACCAGTGCATTATTAACCCAAATGCACTCCCTTCCAGAGCCTCCCTGCCTCTGATTTTACAAAAAAAAAAAAGTCAAAAACTTATTTTCCATTTAAGAAACGCACATTCCATATACAACAATATGGTATCTTTTAATTTATGAAACAGCAGTATGTATCTTGTGTTCTAAGTATATTAAGTACCATCATATGTTTATTAGTTCATTTCTGAGCAACAGGAAAGGTTGTACTTCAAACTGCATAGATAACATTGAAAAAAGTGTCAAGAAAAGAATTTAGGAAAAAGAAAGAATTGTCAAAGTCAAGAGGAAGAGATAATACAGGGAGAACAAAAAAGATTAATACAAAAGGAAAATATTAGATAAAAAGAGAAGATTGCAGCCTTTTGAGAAAATATGGTAATTGAAGGAAGAATCATGAACAACAGTAAAAAACAACTAGAGATAAAAGAAAGTTAAGGAGGATAAGAAAACAAGCTGATGTGAATTTCTGATTAGATCATACATTCACATACTACTCTAAGCTAAGATCCTGTTGTCCTTTTCTATGGATGTTTTGTTTTGGATTTTTTTTTTTTTGGTGAGGGAGATAAGCTTATCCACATGTGCTAACACCTCCAGATAATCAGGACAAAAAAGCCAGACAGAAATAGAAAGGCATATGGTGCAGCAGTCAGATGCGAGGGAAATAGGTAACCACAAGACAACTGGAAGACTACTTAAAAAAACAGCATAGATGCTTTTATGGAAAAAACAAACAACCCAAAAACCAACCCCGAGAAAGGAAAAACAAACCCAAAACCACACAAAACGCCCCAAAAAGTCACATTTGAAGTTCAGTAAAGGGTTCATGACTGATATACAGCTGTCAGACAAAGTGGATTACTGGTTATTTCTAATCTATGAAAGACAAACCAGCACACACACAAAAAGCTCTTAGAGCAGCTACTGACTTTGACAATTAGGACACTCTCAATCCATTCATTTTTTACATCACTTTGAAAAGAGAGTATCAGCTGACACTCAACACAAACAACGGGGGAAAAAGTAACGGCTTAAAGAAATTTCGGTCTCCTTTCACCAAAAGGAAGCAAGAATTCATATACACACAAGTTAAATATAGATCACCTCCACTCTTGCTACTGTTCCTTGAATCCCAATGTCTGTCCTAGGCACAGCAGTAGAGAAGCACTGAAGAGACCTGACTAAGCCTGATGGTTCCCAGAAGAGAAAAGAAGGGAAAAACAAAACAAAACCCCAAACCCAAACAGGTTCACATAACCACTCCAAAATTAAAGTAGATACAATGCACAGAACTGGGGCTGATAGTCAAAGATACATCTTCATAAAGTAAATCAGGCTCCAATTAACCTTTGATTTCAAAGACAACCCTCAGCAGAGAAGCAGCATCTTTATGTTCAAGCACTGAATGAGATTCTATATGAAAGCCATTAACATATCTGAGGTGGTATAAACTAGCATTTTTATGGTAATAGTAATCCTCGTATTAGATTTATGATCATTATGACTCTACATACTAATGTAGTGTAGGACAAGGGAAGTCTAGAGATCTCTATTTCCGCAGACAGACAACGGATTTGAGAGCTTGCCAGTCTGTACTTCACCAAACAATTCATGTGCTAAGACTCACTAAGCCTGAAATGGCACAGAAAAGTTAAACTTCACTTTCTAATGGGTTTGGTGCACTGCAACAAACAAAGAATAGGGAAAATCCAATGCTGAGTGGGATATTCTCAGGGCATAAATCTGTTTAAGAAAACTTAGGCCAACAAGGAGATCAAAAGGCTAAGAACAGAAGGCCAGAAACATTCTGGACTACTTGGAAGGTCAGTCCCAAAATACTTATCACTCGCCACTCCGCCTTCTCTGAAGCAGGGTGTCACGTGCAGTTAATTTTTTCCCCAATTGATGTAAACACGTATTATGCTTTGTTCAGAAGTTACATGCATTTGTTCTAAAAATTTATTTACAAAGTTTCAGTGTCCCACTGAAAAGCAAAACATAGACCTTTTGACTTCATGTCAATAAAATTCTAGAGAATATGCAAGTAATTGTTGGGAAAGACAGAAGACCTCCACTTATTTCAGAGTCTCAGCAGGTAGACTGACAAACCACGTCCATATATGTGAAATGCTAGATGAAGATGAGTGTCTTGTGAATGTGCCCAAACGCCCCTTGCTTGAGGCGGTGTCTAGCTGCTGAGCCACACTGTCCTTCAACATCTCTGTCTAGAAAAGGAAGCTGGTGATGAGAGAGCAAGGGGACAGCCAGGTAAAGGCACATTCAGATGTCACTTGGTATGTGGTCAAAACCTAATGTTTTAGTTACACATTCACAGAATGATAGGGGTTGGAAGGGACCTCTGGAGATCATCTAGTCCAACCCCCCTGCCAGAGAAGGTTCACCTAGAGCAGGTTGCACAGGATGGCGTCCAGCCAGGCTTTGAATGTCTCCAGAGTCGGAGACTCTACCACTTCTCTGGGCAGCCTGTTCCAGTGCTCTGCCACCCTCAAAGTAAAGTTCCTCCTCATGTTTAGATGGAACTTCCTGTGTTCAAGTTTGTGCCCATTACCCTATTGCACTTACATTGACTCTGTAAAACCAAATTCTCTACTGCCAGGAAGAACATTTCATAGATGAGTTTATTACTCCTGTATTTATAGGAAAATGCTAATCCAATCACAGGATAAGTTAAGGAAATAGTGCCTTAGAAGTTTTTGATCTTTGTTACTCTGCCCATAACTTTTCACAGAAAAACATCCTGTAATCTTTGCTACTAAAGAGCTACTAAAGATATTTTAATAAGCACATTAATTGCCACCACTGTGCTATGTTTTTTCTCCAACTCTTTTTCTGTCTTTGCTTTTTAGTATCTATTTACATAGTATATAAATTACTTTAGAGAAGAGAAACAGTCTTCTTTCCCTCCTCCCATACAAAACAGTTCGATCCATCACAGACCATGACTATATTTGAGATTACAATTTGTGTCCATGAAAGTAATTCTGGTATCACAAATCCTGGAGTGTGATGCCATGAAATTAGCTTGATCCAAAGTGGCAGATAAGAACACACTGGTTTTGTACATCATCTTTAGAAATGCCACCATTAGAATAAAACCAGAAGAAAAAAAAGCATGATGTAAAGTCTGTTACCACTATTGTCTGGAGTTCTAGAAAGTTTCCTGAAACATGCAGTTCCTCCAACACTCAGGATCAAGAAAGGGACTAGAGATAAAGGGCCACCAGCTTAAATAAATGCTGCAGCCATAGCCTGTTTGATCCCGATGGTTTCTCACTTTTCTGACAAGCCAGTAAGACTGTTCTCTCTCTGCAGACTGACAGAACTCTGTATTTAACAAGGGACAAATAGCTTGTGTGATCACTAAGAGGTTAAGGACCGGAGACAGTTGCTTCCAACATTATTGCTCTAGCTATAAGGACTTAATTGATTCTGTGATGCTGCTGACTATCAAACACTAAACATATGCAGATGACACTAATACTGTAACATTAACAGTAAGGTTTTTATTTAGCTTTACGTACCTTCTGTGCAAAGGCACCAGAGAACTCAACCTTCACATGAACACACAGATTCCAGAACACATTAATAAAATCATCCTGTGTGCCAAACCAGGAATGCCCAGAAGAATTTTTAACAGCGTGAAAAAGCAATCTGCAGAGCGAGGAGGGGAATGACCGCTGCACACATGGACAGAATCACAGACATGGGCAACTTCTGCATGCATTCCTGCAGCTGCTGAATCTGGCTGCCATTGTGACTAACAGGCCAGCATCTGATTATCTTCTGGAAGGTCAGACTATTAATTATCATCCAGGCTTTAAGGATATTAAATAGCCAAGCACTAAATTCACAACAGTTGTAACACATTGGCTCTTTTTCTGCCCAACACAAAATAGAATGCAGAAATCTTGAATTATTTGGTCTTAATCAAATAAAGATTATTTGAAATAATAAAGATTCCTAAAATAAATGTAAGTGATCAAATATCACACTGAAGTTTTTTCTTAAAGCAGCAACTCCAGCTGCTTTTGCAGCTTAAAATTTAATTGAAATATTGCTTTGCAGCATTTAATTCAGGGCTTGGCTAGACTGTTAGCACCCTCAACACTGGTGCTGACTGTATAATTTTTAATCCCAGTAAAACACTTGTAAAATTTAAGATTTCCATCCAATGTCACCCTTTTAAATAAAAATCAAACAGATTATTTTTACAATTCACTTATGTTAGGAAAAATTAACTTCAGGCAACATTCCTCCCGAGCTGGTAATTACTGTGAATCTTAAGAAGCAGCCCTGTATACAATCCTTTTAATTCAGCCACATAAGTTTATTAATTTGCAGTGCTACAGTGTCTTCTTTGGTCTTAATTATACATTAGAGAGCCTTGCTAAAAAACAAACAACAAAGAAACCTATTCTTTTGTAATATTTTTCATTTAAAACTCCAAGCAGGCTACATATTCTAGGAGCTTGCACATTTATATAAATATACACACCTACAACAACTCACATTCATATAGAAAATACACTTCAAAGTACATTCTTTTTCTTAGCCACCAATTTTTTTTTTATTTTCATAGTGATGATCACATCACTTATTCAGTGATGTGATCTAAAGACTCAGTAATCCCACTGTCATTAAAGCACCACATGGTGCAATATCAGGTGTCGGAACAATAATTCTGTGTCTTATTTACCTGGACCTCACTTGTCCTCTGCTTGATGGTATCTTCTTTCTCCTTCAGGTCTTGCTCTACATTATTCTTTTCCCTAGAAGACCAGCAAACAATGCAAGAATACTTAAGAACATCAGCTACAGCAGGTACAGTTATCCAGCCCCCTAAGCCTGTATCTCTCTTTAAATACATAGTGAAACATTAAATACAAAAGATATAAGGGACTTCTGCTTTCCAAATTATTTACAAGACAGAAGCCCACATAAGCGTTCTGCATAAAAACCCAGTCTTTTCACCCAACTGCACTTCAGTGATAAGAATGACTCAAAAATGGAAGGGGGCGGGAGGGAGAAATCAATGAAATACTGTCTCCAGTGATCTCACTGTTGCTATGGAGCACTTGTCTAATGAAAACGGCTGGGAAAAGTGGGAGGGATTGCATCAGATTCCATCTATTAACCCCTGAAAACACAGTAATTCCTATGCTAAGAGCAGCTAGAAAACATTTCCAGCAGGCCAATCTAGCTGATTAATTAACTTTGCCTATCAGATTTTAGATACATCTGTTGGTAAGCTCAGTCACAAGAAGAAAGGTTAGCTTGCTGTAATCACTATCTGCTCAGAGACACCATACATAGCTATTTGCTGTGTCATATCAAGTCTGTCTCTACAGACATTTATTCAAGTTTGAAAGTGACTACTGATGACAGGGGAATTATCATCAATAAAAGTTCTTGGCAGTCAAACACAACAATAGCTTTAAGAAAGGGAAAAAAACCTACAAGTCAGAAGTGTTACTGTTTAAAAAAAAAAAAAAAACAACATAAGAGCATTTATCTCTAGACAGCATATGGAATCTTTTCTCCTTTCACAGATGCAGAAAAGCGTTAAGCTTTACAGTTTTAACACTGCCTTCTGTATATGGATATTTACTTTCATAAAGATTTTGTTAATAAATTGGCACACACGTTAAAAGTTAGCATTTGAACAATGATAAACCTAACATTTCTAAATGAAATACCATAGTGAAAAGCTATCAAATTATATTACTAGTACATACTGAAATTAAGGTAACTTCATATTTTAATAGCAACAGACTGGTAATCTAAATCTGAAGCTATTAATCTTATTGTTTACTCTTAACTAATACAGAAGAAAGGATTTGTGTCTCCAAAGTAATGCAGGTCTACTGTAAGTTCTCTTTACTCAAGCTGAGGAATACTTGTTTACTGCTAAACCATGTACAACGGAAAATAAAAAATCCAGATGTCACAGATCTTAAATGAACATTTCCTCTGAAAAATAATTACTATAGATTATGTTCTGCTATTATTTATCTCAGTACCTGATTAAAGAGCAACTTGCTGCACGTGCTCAAAGGGAAGGTTTACATGGAAGGAGAAGGGAAGGTGTGGAAAGAGGGACTTTGAAGAACAAGGCTAGTTATTTTAAGAGTGAACCTTCAAGTTCATGAAATCTTTACAATTTTCAAAGCTATAGCACACTCCGCTAGCTCAATAAACTACTATTTGTAGCGTAGTTGTACTTAGATATTTAAAGCACTGCAACACGGAGTTGAAACAAGTTCTGTTGATTTTGCCTTCTGTAACTTCCCCTGAACAAAGGGCCTCAACCTCAGTAAAGCACTTCCACAGATCTAAATACAAGTCAGATGGAAAAATACCTTCAAGCCCTCAGACACGCATCAAGCACAGCAAACATTCAGGCATATTATTCCTGATTGAAGATAAAAGAGAATAATTGACTAGGTAAACAAATACTTGTCATTTTTCCTGCTTGGGTATGAAAACTGAGCAGGAGACAGAAAATGCAAGCAGGTATATAAGCTTTAATGTACAGCCCTTCCACACTGATGTCACTGATATGCCTAAGAGACTATCAGAAATGAAGATCACTTTCCTTTTATTTCAACAGAAGCTGAGTACCTAAACCTTGCAATCTGGACTATGCTAAGCAAGCAACAGGATACAATACCCACCCACAGGCAGCTTACACTAGCTAAATTGCAACAAAAACAATGAATTGGAAAAAATCAAGTGAAAGAAGTATTGTCAGACAGAACAAGAAAAGCTTAGGAAGCAGTCTCAGGCAAAGGAAAACAAGCCGAGTGTATATAGTCTACACATAACACATCCCCTCCTCCCCCCCAGTAATGAGTCTTTGTTTCAAAAAAAAGACAACACAGACCTACTTAATTCACTAATTCTTCTGAATGCCTCCATTTCTTTTACAAACTATCTGGTATGCCCCTGTAGGAATGCTCAGCAACTGAAAGAACCAAAAACAAGTAACAAAATTGATTTATTGGATATGACAGATTTCCTGGATCATAAAGTTCCTTACCACATCAGCACTTGAAAAAAAACCCAACTGCGGTCTTGCCAATAAAGAACACTTGTAACCAGTTCAAGTCAATTTATGAAAGCAATACAGTTTCCCTATGTATTTTAATAGTAGTCAGGTTAGAAGAACCTCACATCAAATAAATTTAAAGCAAGGATTAAAAAAACTGAAAACTAATAGATAATTTCTCCAATGCAGATGCTTCATGATTTACAATTAAATAGCCTTAGTAAATCCATAAGTTTTATACTGATTTGTGAATGGAGTAATTTTATAAATGGGAGCCAGCATATTGCAAATATTTGTGACAGCTGACAACTGAGGAGTCCCTGTGTCAGTAGACGTATTCAAGCCAAATATGAAACAACCCTGGCCAGACTTCTTGATGGCCAACACTTAGAACCACCTTAGTTACAACAGCAAAAAAAAAAAAAAAATCATAGCTCTTTTCCATAATAAGTGCCAGATGACTGCTCACAGAACCGGTAGCATTATCTACACTCACAGTTACCCAACACTTCTTATTTTCACATACATTCGTAATTTTGGGAATTCCTAGTGTTGTAGTACTTCAGTTTGGCAATGCTAGAAAAAAAAACACCCAATGTCTAGGGTTTGCCCAGTTTCTTCTCCCCTTTGTTCCCCCAACCTTTTCAGCTGCAACAGCTCAGTTACTTCCAAACCAGAGGTTAGAAGAAATAATCTAGCCTACATTAAGATTTTTACCATTGCTTTGCTAAGAAGCTGTAGATGTCCGAACTTTGAAACAATGGCTTGATACAAGTGTATTGCAGGGAAAGGTTGCCCTGTTTGTCTGGGGACATTTTGCTGCTTCCTTACTTTTGAGAGATCTATTTACCAGATTTATCGTCCTTTTAACCCGATTTATTCTCAAGACAATATAACTGTTGCTGTCCAACGTATGTGAAGGATGGCACCTCTGGTGAGATATACTAAGTTAAGCTCAAATACTTAACATGCTTAGAGAGGAATGTAGTATTGGTAAAGCTTGAAGAAATTCACAGAATGGTTTGGGTCAGAAGGGACCTGTAAAGATCATCTAGTCCACCCCCCCGCCCTGGCCAGGGACATCTTGCACAATTCAACTAATTTGTAGACCGTACCTAGCTTTCAATGAACAAAAGCAAAGCAGGGTTTGCTGGGGAAGAAAAAGGTTTTATGGCTCAAAAAAGAATATTAAGAACATCTGGTCTAGCCTCCCACAATGCTGATCAAAAAAGCTTCAAATAGCTTTCTAAAAATATAGTGCAACTGAAACAGAACTTACAGGCAGCAGTGCTGACAGGCTCAAAATGATGCAGATTCCACAACGTCCCCAGGCAAATCATTCCCTCTACCAGAGGGGAATTATCCTCACTAATAAGTGTTCTGCATTTTATTCTTCATTTGATCCTCAACCTCCACCTTCCTGACATTGTTTTTATTGAATTCGATTAAAAACCTATCGGCTACCAGAAATGTTTCCCACATAAACTGTTGGGGCACAAACACATCACCTCTGTATTCTTTGCTCAGTCTCTCAAAAAGCTATGTTTTCCAGACATTGTCATTCTTTTGAGGCATTTCCTCTGTTGCCCTTTTTTTTTTTTTTAAGTGGACTTCAAAAATAGATTCAGTTTCTGTTACTGGGTCTCAGAAATGGAGCTCTCGTGGATACTTCTCAATGGCATCAGGGACTAGAATTATTGAGTTCAACAGCTGAACAATATATCTTGTTTAATAATGAACAAAAATAACTTATATAAAAATGTAATTTCAACTTAACTATTAAGACTGAAAGTGTACTTCAGCAGTTACAACAGAAATGTGGATTTGCCAAAGATGAAAAGTTTCCTACATCTATCACAAAGATTAATCTGTTGCCTAGCATTGCCAGCTGTGCTTAAGGAAGGTACAGAAAAGTAACATTTACTCTGCTACCAAAATAACTCTTCTGCAGTGGCTAAAGGATTTCCAAGTAATCAAAAAATTAATTTTCTTGAAAAAAAAAAAAATTTAACTTGAGCCACAACTCGCTTTATGACATTGAGAGTTTGATAGTCATTCTCTTACTATTATACTTCAGTTTGACAATACAGACTTAAGCCTCTGATTGTTAATCCAGTTCTGTTCTGAACCTCTAAATTGTGTCTCAAAGTAAATTCCCCCTTTCTAAAGATAAATACCCACTAATAGTTGCCCCTACCATATCTTCAACAATCTAGTATCTTTGAATGTGTCTTGAATAATTGTCCAAGTATATTTGCCACTGAAGAAATGGAAGCAAGGACTTTCCAAAGCCATGGTTCCTTCATACCTCACAGTACGAAAAGACATAAACAGACTGCCTTGCATGTTAGGCTGCAAGCCCACCTACTGAAAACTAACTTCTTCTAAAAATTCATGCCAGTGAACAATTTCTTTCCCTCTAAGATACTAACAGCAAATATACACATATTTCAGGTTAATAAATGTGAGAGTCCAAAATTGGAATTAATACAACATAAGGAACAATAAATGAGGGCAGAGCAGAGAGAATTGAGGAGGAAGTGGGAGTAATAAGAGGAATAATAAGCAGTTGAAGTGAAAAACATTTATGTATTTAGGAAACAGACTGTGCTTTGACACATTGCCAAATTAAATCATTCCTGCAAGTGACATGAATAATACAGGCAGATTTCATCATGACAAAGCACCCTCACTTAAAAAATAGTAGCATTAACTGTTCTTCATAGAATTTCCAGTAGATTTATGATAGTACCAAAAAAAAAACCCCACTGAAGAAAAATATCTGCTATGTCTTGAGAGTATAATGAAGACTATACAACATATATGAACTTCATTTTCTTAGCCACTTGAAGTCACCTTCTTAATTACCTTAGAAATAACTAATGGAACCCAAGGGTCTGCAGACCTCAAAATAAAACAATTTTTCTCAGTGCAACAGTTTATTTTACTAAACAGAAGAGAAGCACATCAATTTTTACTACCATCAAAACCCTAGCAGAGGTCCATATACAAACTGTCATCTTCCCACTCTCTACCCTACATACTTCTTGACCTTTCCCATCACACTTCCTTACTGTTACTAGATAAAAATCCTTAGAATTCCCTCTACAAATCAAAGACAACTAATACCAATTTATATCATGGTTCCAGCACCCTAAAGGTCTGCTCCATTCTCATTTGCCAATAAAGATGAACAAGAGAGAATATTTCCATCTCATTACACTAAGATACACAGCTCTCAAACACACCCAGAAGGCATTATGGACAGACCTCCCACAGTCTTGCTGTTACTAAATGCACTCATCTGAGTGAACAAAGAGTAGAAGCATTAAACAGTATTACAGACGTTTACAGACATCCTTACCATTTATTTTAGCAAAGCAGACTATTACCAACTGGTTTTCTCTTATGCACTGAATTGTTTTTTGAAAAACAGTAAATAGCGCAACAGCATCTAAGGCAATTATGACTATTCCTCCTTTACCTACCTCTGCAGGTCTACTATTTCATTGTTTAATGTATCAAGTTCTTTAATTGCAGAAAAATCTGCTACAGAATTCAGTCCTTGAGTACTCTGAAAGATAAAAAATAAATATTGTTAGTTTACAGTTTATGCTGTTCAACAACTACATTCACTTCACTTTTTGTGACAGCATGAGCTATCCTCTTGCAACAACTGTTGGTAGCACCGTATTTCAAATCTTCAATCTTATAAAGCCCAGAACAGTCCAAATGCTATATTAACAGAACACAACATACATCCAATGCATCTAGTAATTCAGACAGTGTCTCCTGTAAAGTCTTGAAGACATCTTCCACAAAAGCATAGGACCACCTGATCATACAAAAAAAAAAAAAAAAAACTAGCTCTAAAATGAGATTTAACTTACAGTTAATGTTTAGTTGGCTTCCTAGCATTCATTTAAAAGTGGTTTGGTTTGTTTACTACACTTATATTTCTTCACCTTTGTGATCCTCCTGTTGCAGAGTATAGACACTTATTTGCAATGCTTTAGGTGATATCGAGCTAGTTTGCCATGAATGTCCAGAGTACTGAAGGAAACTTTGATAATACAAAGCCATAGGTAAGTTACATCCATGACTTCCTGTTTACTTAATGTCTTCATAATAAGACAACTGTAATACAGATTATTTCTGTTTCAAAAAAGTACACATAAATGACTAGAGAACAAATGTTGAAGACACAAATTAGCACATACTGCGACTGTTCCACCGTGCCTTATCACAATGTGAACGTGTTTAGGAAGCCACAGTTACTGTAACTACCTTCTAAACTACATCAGTTCCTTCAAGTCACCCAGGACAAACACAAAGTTCAGAGGAAAAGTATATACATATAATTAAAAATGGCAAGCGGTACTCCCAAAATAATACAGAAGTCTTTAAATGCTGAAGTTTCTCTAAAGATAAATAAAGATGCTACTAACTACGTGTTTATTCAAACTTATACTCTGGTGAAAAAAATCCCCACAAACCATTATTCATTCATATGTTACTAGAACAAATGGCATGAGCTGAGAATAAAGAAACCCATGCCACTATTCTTAAGCTAGTTAGTGTACAGCTTCTTAAATGGGCAAAATAGCTACGAGGTTCAATCCTGTTCAAAAGGAATTACACAGGAGTTTTGCAGAGTCGCTCATGGTGTTCCAATGAGAAAGTTTTTATTTCTCCTAGGAAGGGGACAGAAGGGAAACACAGAGCTATTAGCTACAGGTACAAATTCTTTCCAGGCCTCCTTCTCTCATCAGTTAAAGAAATTCTACACACTAATGCTAGCATCAAACTTGTACAAAACATAGTTCAATCTTATTTTCAGTTGTTCAGGACAACTGGTGTGGACGAGGAACATAAAAGCCAACATTTTTAGTTTCAATATACAAGTTAAAGACAAAAGTTAGAACTATTTGCTGCCTTTTACTATTTGCTGCATGCAAACAACACTTTGAGTTTTTAACTCAAAATAGTAATAAAAATAAATTCCTGTCAAAATTCTTTAAGAGGAACTTGCATTTAAGTTTTAGTTTTATGGCTGGTAATGCAAGTGCAATTTGGTGACTACAAACAGTTCGAGGTAAAGAAACACAACAACAAGTACTACTCTGCTGCTGTATCCCATTCATGGGATCTGCATTCAGGCCCCAAGCTTGAAATAAAAGTTACACTACTGTGGTAATAAAATTCTGTAAGGAAACCAAACATTAGAAAACAGCAATATACATACATATGCACTCTGAACATCTACCAAGGACACACGTTAACTTTCCCTACCTTTTTTTTTTTAAATGTAAGCCATGCCACTTCAAGAAAACCAGCAAAAAGCCTATTTCTGCCTACTGCTCTTATCCTTTGGTTTCCATTCTTGAGCAATAATCTTGGACAAACAGGTTCTTTCATATCAACGAGACAACATCTCTTTTGAAAAAGCTCAAAATAAGCTGAAGGTTCAGCTCAGTCTAGTAAAACAAACTCTTGGTAAGGATTTACAGAGCTAACTAAAAGCTAACTTACCTTCTTTCACAATAGTCTTATCACTCATGTTAGTAACACACACAAAAAAAATATCACACTGATGTCTGAGAGTCCTATAAAAACAAATTATGCACACAGAATAGCACTAACCAACACTGATCTCACCTAATGCGTTCTGATCACTACATTTTCTGCAATATAAGCAGTAAAAGCATGGGTATGAGTCCTAATGATAACTGTCAACTATCACATTGGGTTACTACTGTCACCACTTGCCCAGCAATTTCAACAGGATAAGACATAGCATTTTCTCTTTCAAGGTGAAACAGCACATATTACAAACGGGTAACAGCCACAGAGGTCTGGGTTCAAGGAAGAACCTTGGGATTCTTCCAGATGAAGAACACTGGAAATCAGCAATAAGTCACATACTGTGACACTTCAGAAAAGCGCTGTGCTATTTCAATGATTATGTAAAAGTCTTAGAAGGATGTTCATTATTAAACTAACAGACAGTAAATATTAGAAAAGCAAAGATTCTCTAACCTTGAGAAAGCAGAGTTAACAAACTGACAGAATAATAAGGATGAAAAGCAGAGTGGTGCAGAATGGAAAAAACAGTCCAAACTAGAAAAGAGACATAGAAAGGAAAGCAAACATACAAAAAAAGATTAGTAGAGTTGCAAATAAAGCAATTACTTTTTAAAAACAGAATGTAAAAAGAAATTAGATACCAGTTACAGAAACTCAAAAGTAGTGCCAAATTTTGAGTTTCACTTTTTCAGGTGCAAATTTTTCATTCTGTTTAAGAAAGTTGTAGAATTAGGTCAATGTTTTGCACAACCAAGAAAAGGTAACCCACGTCAGACTTCACGATGCGTGAAACAAGTAAGAATTTGTGATGACCTCTACCATTCTGGTAAATAAAACTTGAACTGCTGAGGTATAGTCAACTGCTAGATAAAGATAGATGGCAATCAACAGACTATGAAGACATTTAAACTATCCGTGAAGTATAAAATGGAGGACCATTTACTTCCAAAACTTTAAATATATAATTCTAAACTTTATTTAGTTCACATTGTTTCCAGACTTCTTAGAAATGAAATGTAAAAAAGGTAACTGCGAACGCATTAGGAGAAAAACATTGAAATTGTGCACGTAATTTCAAGTGCAAACTAAACTTTTAGACAGCCAGTAGAAGGATTATTCTTTCAAAACAGAAAATAATGCTTTCTCAACATAAGATCTCTCCGCTTGGTTGGCAGGCATAATAAATGACAGCTTCATTTTGAAACATGAATGGAACAGTGTCCGTCAATTCTCTGCACGTAAGACTTGTTTTCTTCCTGATATTATGATAAATTTAAGGCATGCCAGGTGTTTCTTGCGTGTTTCTTGCATAGCCTTTGAAACTAACATTCTTTGTTTGAGTTTTGTACCAAAAATGCCAAACCCATCCTTACCTTCTGTAAACTGACACCCCTGTCTGAAGGTGGAATCATCTCTGGAGTCAGAGCCTGAGGCGGATCAATGCCCTTTGTTAACTTCTGATTAATTAAATAGAAAGCCAAAGCAAACTGTTCCTTTGAAAGCTTTCCACAGTCCTTTGTGTCACAGAGAGCCCTGTACAGAGATGCACATGAAATAAATCAAACCCTCATTTCTGCAAGCACAGCCCTGGTTATTATACTTGCTCTCATTTAAAAATGTGAAAAATGCTATTGTATACCTCCTCATCTAAAAAAAATATAATACAGAAGTAAGGCATGATAATAAATAGGAAACATTACTCAAACATACACAACCACTTTCTCTTTGCATGCTGAAGTCCACAGCTTTGTTACCATAAGTTCTGATCTGGCGGAAGGCAGAATCAGGGCTATGAGTATCTGTAACTGAAGTTCCTTCTAAATTAAATAACTTTTCACAGCCAACACAAGTTTATTTAATTTTCTTAAATTTCCTAGGGTAAAGGTTGTATTAACCATACCTGGGGGGGGTGGGCGGGGGGAGAGAAAAAAAGAAGAAAAATAAAAGGTTTTCCTATCGGAATGCCCCGCAATAGCTTACAGTGGGGAAAAGATTAAAAAAGCAGTGGGTGTCACTACTAGCTGTAATGAAAGACAAATAAGTTGCAGAATGAGATGGGCCATAAGTCTTGCATGCTAAGAATTTTATACAGATAATTCTCTTTACCAGTGTATGGACAGCATCAGAGGTTACATACACAGCAATGCTATGATGTCCTAAATACAGAGGTTTAGCTGAAGTGCAGTATTTGTTTGTAACAATCTGTGTTCAGCTGTAATTCCTCCCCTAGATGATGACGCATAGCATAAACCTGTTTTCCCCCATTTCTGTCCAAAAGTAGAAGCAAGTAAGTTACCACTGCTTATACAGAGACCATGTCATTATATACAAAACCCAGCTTTTACTTTCCAGAAATGTCAACATAGCACTTTTCAGGAAAAGTGCTAGGAAGGAGCGAGAACCATGCCACCGTCTAAACAGCTGTCATGAATAAAAACCCTACCAGATATGTGCAAGAAGAGCAGAAGGCAGTCCTGTCTTCAAGAATAGTTCTCTGGCTTCCACACCTGACACAAATCCATCCATGTCCTTGTCAGTTTTCACAAAGATCTCATCGTACTTAATTTTGTCTGCAGGTGATACAACCCACTGAAAGGGAGTGGGGATGGAAGGGAAAGAAAAAAAAAAAACAAAAACACAACAAAACCCACAATACTAAGATACAGGCAGTTCTGTTTTCAAATAGTTACTTTCAGAGTTACATACTTCAAGGACTACAGCACAGATTTAAAAAGTGATATAGGTACGTAGTTCATGAACCAGTTTTATCTTCCAAAACAGAGATGCACAGAGATCCGCAAGCAACTCCAAAACCAGCAGCAAAGTATTTACACTAGTGAAACGCCAAGGCTGATTGGTACTGCTCCGCCTCTTTGCCTACGCATTAAAAGTATTCCCTGGAGCCTAGATCTCCCCCGAGCACGGGGTTGAGCCCACTGTGCTTACTGTCTGGCTCTATCAATTTAATTCCTCTTTACACAGCTGGAGAGCTTTAGCAGGAGAACTGAAGAACTGCTCAAGCCCAGACTGTTAACAGTTGGCACATTCTAAGTTGTAGAATTTACCTCAGAACAAGGTAAAGATGGGAATTAGAGCCACTTCTCTTACTTCAGCAATTTTTCCAAACACTAAGCTAGGCACCAATATAGGTTAGGGGTGGACCTGCAGAAAAGCAGTTCTGAGGAGAAGGATCAGGGGGTCCTGGTAGATAGTAAATTATCCATGAGCCAGCAAGGTGCCCTTGTCACCAGGAAGGCAAATGGAATCCTGGGCTGCACAGGGAAGAGTGTGGCCAGTAGGTCGAGGAAGGTCATTCTCTCACTCTACTCTGCACTGGTGAGGCCACAACTGGAATACTGTGTCCAGTTCTGGGCTCCCCAGTTCAAGAGAGACAGGAAACTACTGGAGAGAGCCCAGCATAGGGCAACAAAGATGACTGAGGGATTGGAGCCTCTCCCTTATGAGGAAAGGCTGAGAGAGCTGGGACTCTTTAGCCTGGAGAAGAGAAGGCTGAAGGGAGAACTTATTATTGCTTATAAATAAGGGTGGGCTGAAGGAGAATGGATCCAGACTCTTTCCAGTGGTTCCCAGTGACGGGACAAGGGGAAACAGGCACAAATTGGAACACAGGAAGTTCCATTCCAACATTAGAAAAAACTTCTTATGGTTAGGGTGACAGAGCACTGGCACAGGCTGCCCGGGGAGGTTGTGGAGTCCCCTTCTCTGGAGATTTGCAAGACCCGCCTGGATGCAGTCCTGAGTAATGTGCTCCAGGCAATCCTGCTTTAGCAGGGGAGTTGAACTAGATAATCTCTAGAGATCCCTTTCAACTCTGAAAATTCTGTGATTCCATAAGCTACTGTAAAGATGTTTGGGTTTTTTTGAGTGAAAATGGCTTCACGTGCATGCTTATGAACGCTGATTAATTCCAGCATACAAGGACACTTAACAGATGAATCCCAAACGGTGTTGTACACAAAATACACTGAAACACTCATCCAGAATGGCACTGCTTTGTAATACAAACAGCAAGACTTACCATCAGTCAAGTAAATTGCCAGATGAAAACCTTGGCACCTCCAGAATTAAGAAGTCAGTTTCTTGCTGATGACTCAAAATATGGGTACCCAAATGTCCAAGCAGCATCTTATGCATTAAGTACTACAGCTCTTATTTTAGATCCCCTTCTCAATTTATAATCTACTTGGAAAGACATTTACCCAAATTCTGGATTCTAAAATGACCAGGATTTAATAAGATGCTTGGGGAGGATGGGAGGCGCTTCTTAATAATCACATTCAGAACAAACACCAACTCTCATGTATTTAGGTGGATATGACAGACCTTTTGTTTCCTTTTCCCACTGCTTGCATTTATCTATTCCATTTTTATTAATGTCTTCTTCAAATTGAACGCATGTACGTGCATACAACTGCACATACATGCCTGTGACAATTTAAAAACTTGTCCATATTCAAAAATCAGTCTTCAGCCAGAAGACTTATGTTCTGCAGACGTGTACCTGGACTACATTTTTAAACTGTCTTCTTAATATGCTGACTGTTGGCTTGAGCTTGATGCCTTGAAGTAATTTATTTTAAAAGTATCTTCAAGATCTTTACTAAATAATATTCTTTTATCCAACTGTTTATATCTGAAGACATCTAGAAAAAGCAGAACAAGATAAATTTCATACCTCTTCACCTGGTCCTCCCATCAGCCTCCTCAAATTCATCAACCAATCAACAGGGCAAGAAGGAAACTAAAAACCTGTATCAAGAGTCTTCATACAAGCAGTCTCCAAACCACAGCATTAAGAGAAGAAATCTTCTAACCCCAAGCAACTTCAGAACTGTACCTGTGTTAATGGCGTTTTGGCAGCTAAAATGCCTACAGGTGGCAAGGACTGATGAGACTCTTTGCTAGATGTTGAAGATGGAATTAATGGCATTGCTCCTGAAACACTAACAGGTTTTCTCTTGGATGGTGGCACCAAAGCTGCAGGCAAGGACATTGGCACTGGTTCTTTCTCCAAAGCACAGTACACCAAAAACATGGCCTGAACAAGAAAATAAGGTGTGGATGTAAATATAAAAGAAATAAATACATGTAAGTTAAGGAATCAGTGAAGAAATAAGTTTGTAGCATTTTTTCCATTACGTTTCTCCCCTATAAGCCCCCTCAAAGGAATTGCAGCTTACCACCTTCTGTGTTTATCATTACTACTTTCTTTTGAGGTTCAGTGCTTAGCAAATGAAGTTCAGTATCCTTCAGAACATTAAAATGATTCTCCTAAGTATTACCAAGCTTGTACTACCACTTGTGGAATTTTATTTGAAAGAACATATCAGATACTTAGTGAATACATTGAAATCATTTTTCCAGGAATCACTCCACTTAGTGACTATTCTTTTGTTGTTGTTGCAGTACATTTTAATAATTTTGAATGTTGTTCAAGACACAGAACTGCATCTTAAACAAGGTTTATAATACTTTACAGATTATCAATTTAATTTATCTCAAACACTTCCCTAGTGCATTTCAATCCTCTGATCTCAAAGCTAGAAGTCTGAAGAATTACAGCATAAACACTGGAAATCCAATATAGTAACAGTTAACTACTAGGGTCTTAAAGGAATTGGTTTCAGAAGAAACTGAAGCATACAGGTGCCTGAAGATGACTAGAACATTATTCAAGGAAGCACTTTTTACACCGTTATCCATTCTCCAAAACACACATGACAGCAGAAAAAGGTAAATTCATCACATTTATATTATGAAAAAACAAAGCAAGGTTTTGACATTGTCCATAACATCAGTTCTTGACAATTAAACGGGTATTCTTAATTTTCCTTTTATTTTTTAATTTTGACTCTGAAAGGATGAGCAGAAGTTTAGTTTCTAGAACTTACGATCAAATGCTGGCTTTAGCCCCACCTGAGGGCAGAAAGGTCACATTACTTTTTCAAGATTCTTGCAGTGCAGAATGCAGTTAAGAGATGCTGTTAGCTTTTCCAAACCTTTTAAAGATAGGTTTGATTTCTCTACATAAGATGAAACCCTGCCCTCCAGAGTGAATGCATAATTCCTTCCTCTCCAATTCACCTACATGCAAAAACAAGCTGAAAGTTTTGGGAAAAATTTGATGCTTGGTTACTATCACATTCAAGACTTACACAGCCTTCAAAAGCCAGAGCCTCCCACTCTCTTCTCACTTGCCATCTCTTAGGGGAAGTCAAACTTATTTATTACTTCTTACATTATTTCCTCAGTCCTAGCATTAATAGTGTTAAAATTCTAACTTGCTACAAAGTTTTGAAGAACTTATACATAATTCATTTAAAAATTTTCCTCAAAGGTATCTGGAGGTGTTCAAGTATTATAAACACTAAAGGTTGAGATAAAACTTGCTCAGTGAAAACCCTCAGTCTCTCGTAGGACAGCAGACCACAGGCATAAGTTTTTAATGGTTTGTTTAGCCCACAAAGTTGCTGCTGTGAGGGACATCCAATAAACCAACAGAAACACTAACTAGTACTAAAACTCGATTAAGATCTCTGAATAAAGGCAATAAATGAACAATACAAACAGTCAAAAATTAATACACAATGCATTTATTTTAAACCTCTGCCCTTAGGCTTTCAAAATCCCAAGAAGCAGAAGATACTTACAACTGCAAACTCATCTCGATCCAACATTCCATCACGGTCAATATCACTCAATTCCCATACCTACCAATAAAAAGCAGAATATAGGGAAGTTTGCTTAAACTGCAGCCATTTCCTACTTCAAACCTCATTAAAAACAAATGTGAGGACAGCCTCCCTCCACCACATCCTCAGTTCTGTTAAGATTAACAGCATTAGTTTTCAGTGAGCAACATATATTAATATAAACCATGCAAAATAAAGAGATTAAGTTGGAGACAGACTGCACTAATGGCACCCTGCCCTAAACCAAGCATTAAAGAGGACACGTAACTGATACACTGTGGTAAGAGGCAATCTATCAGAATATCAAAAGATTTTATTTTTTTTTTGAGTTTAAGAGTTACGCATGTGTGGCCACTCCATAAAATAGTATTTAATAGATAGGCTTATAACTACAAATCTTCAATTTGAAAAACAGATATTGGTGAGTGTAGCGCAGTTATTACTGGTGAATTAACAATTAAGTAGAAAGACATTCTTACTCGTCCTAAGATATCCACTGGCAGTTTTGAGTTAAGGAGTACAGGTTTCACCTTATCACCTGACAACAGTCCGTTCACAGGATTTAGGCTGTCAAAAATAGCATCATACTTGGCCTTGTCTTCCAGCTGCAAGGACAGAAATAAAATATTACTTATGGAAAGAGTTACACTTGTAGCCTAAGCAGCGTTAGTTCTTTCAAAAGTATTAACTTTCAAGTTACAGTTCGAAACAGATTGAAGTTCCTGATGCTTAAAAGAAAATATGAAAAAGATACTATTTCTAAGTCAGCTAGAGACTCATCCAAAACCACCTGAGATTTATTCTTCAACTATTTTCATGGCTTCAGGTAACTATTTCAAATATATCAAATATCTAAGCATGAAGAGATTTCTCAAGGTACAAATGCTGCTATTTAAGCATCACTTCCTCCAAGCTCAGGATCAGTGCATCCCAAAGAGAAAGAAGTCAGGCACGGGAAGAAGGAGACCTGCATGGCTGAGCAGGGACCTTCTGAAAAGGCTCAGATGGAAGAAGGGAGTTTACAATAGGTGGAAGAAGGGGCTGACTGCTTGGCAGGAATACAAGAATGCTGTCAGGGTATGCAGGGAGGAAACAAGGAAAGCCAAGGCAGCCTTGGAATTGAACCTGGCGAGGGATGTCACAGCAAACAGGAAGGGTTTAAGTATATAGGAGACAAAAGGAAAACT
>VZSZ01009515.1:9826-28241 GCA_013398815.1 Ibidorhyncha struthersii
TTTTTGACCCTGAGCTCCTGTTCTACAGGCTATGGTTGTTAAGTACATCACATCAGGTGTTAACATTCCACCCCGAGTCTTTTCTGAGCAGCCCGTGGGCTCCTTTGCAGCCGCAGCTCCAGCACCGGAGCGCATCACACCGTGCGCTTGTCAGTCGTATCGGTGGTTTTGCTTTTTGTATCGTGTTTCCTCACCACCTAAATCAGCATCCACGGCTTCCAGCACTCACAGTGAGCGCAGCTGGGCATTTTCTCCCTGCAGTCGATCTTCCTCCTTCCTCTCTCCCCGTTTATTTGGTTTCTCGCTGTATTTAAAGCCAGGGGTGGTCAGCGTGTGTTTTGCAACCTTCTGCTCCTGTTATTCATTTCTTAGAAACCAAGGGGGAAGAACCACAAGTAATAAAGAGCCCGAGGTTTGAGGACTGGCTGTTTATTTGTCAAAGCTAGAAATGCAGCGGCTGAAGAGGACGAGAGGAAATCCTCAGTGCAAACGTACCTCAATTAAATTCAGGCTTGCGTAAGTTGAAACTGGGGATGGCATAGCTGTAGCGGCTGGACGAGGGGATTTCCTCCTGCTGTAGTTTTACGTGGAGGTGTTAATCGCTACCGTTATTGCAAATAACATCTTAGTTTTGCCTTTTGCACCTCATTTTTGCACACCCCAGGCTGGTTTTCCTGCACCATGCCCGGCTGGCGCTGGGGGAGCAGTGGTGCCCATCTCGGTGGCGTCGTGGCACCTCTTGCAGTGGGATTGTGCGTGGCTGGTGGCTAGTGGGTGGCTATAAACCAGCCCCTGGGGTGCACATGCTGGCAAAGAGCCAGCTGAGGCTGGCCATTAGCTGATGGGGAACAGGGATGAGGAGCAGCATGGTGGCTCAGACGCCAAAGCCAAAGATGCTCCAAAGCCCAAAAAGGACAAAAAAACAGTGTCTGGGTCATTCAAGAGGGTTTGAGGACCGCTTAAGATCTTCTCCCTTGGAAGCAGCGGTTGCCAAAGGAAAGGGAACGTCTTCAATTAGGCTTTTTGGAGCATCTGTTTTGAATTTTGCGCGTGCGTTTGGGGGAAGCGGGGAAGGCTGCTCGCTGGGTCGATGGCTGGGCAAGGCGGAGGGTGTCCTTTTGGGGATACACCCGGCTGCTTACAAAATGCATTTGGTCACCGGGAGCGATTTCCACATGTCTCCTCCTTTTCAGACTGCCTTGTCAATAACTTCCCAAAGCACCAACGCTGGGCACAAGCCGGATTTCTGCTCACGGGAGAGCGAGGGGCCGTCTCCGCACGAAGCGGCGAGCAGGGGGGGCTGCGTATGCGGTTTTCTTTTTCCGTTTTGCCCCTCCTTGCTCCAGAGGAGGCGTTGGCATGTAATTACCACCGGCTTTAATCCAGCCAGACCAACTGTCTTTTTGGCAAATGCAAATACAATAGGAGCCAAAGGTTATTGCACGCCCTAAATAAAACCATTACAGCCCCGGGGCCTCACCCAAGTCCAGTCTGCGAAGCATCCAGGACCGGTTCGGTTCAGTTTTCCTGAGCCCAGAAGACTTGGTTTGATTGCAACGACCCATAACTTTATTTTTTTTTTCTTAGTTTCGCCCTGCAAAGCCACCTGCGTGCTTGAGGCCACCGCGGCACCTGCCAGGAGCAGCACATCTGGCCAACGTTAGCAAGCCCGCCGCAGGATGCGCTTGGTTCAGGGTTTTCTTGCTAAAATTATTAGCGGCTTTAATTGAAACCAGAGGCGGGCGAAGGCACGTCACGGGGACGTGTGCCACTGGCAGGCGTGCACGGCTCAGCCCGGCACGGGGCTGTGATCAGCGTCCTGGCGAACTGCTGCCAGATGCAACCCGATGTCCCGCCCGTTGGTGGGACGGGCGGAGATCTCGGGCACCATGCAAGGTCCCGCTTGGCCTGGAGGAGCTGCCTAGGAGCCAGTGCATCCCACTGGGCTTTTCTTCCAGCTACTGCTCTGAACTGGGGTTGACTCTGAAACCTGGAGGATTTAACTTTCTATCCCTGAGCAAATACAGCCCAAAGTGATGCAAATGCATGACCTCACCCAGATCTCCAGAAGAGGTGAATATTGCATCACGCTGCGGGTGCTGTATCCTTTGCCCCAGTCTGAGAAGCTCTGCCGGAGTCCACCCTGCTGCAGGGCCAAGCCAGGCCAAGGAGAAGGTATGTGGTGGGGAAGGCTCTGTCCTCGCCACCCAGTTTAATTACCAGTGTCTCAGCGTTTGCAGTGTGATGGACGCTTGTCCATCCCCCATGGAGGCTGCTCCGGCTGCTGGCATCCCCGCAGAGCTGCCAGCGGGGAGGAATTGGGTTTCACAACCCATCTTTCCACGCTCCCACAAGATTACTGGAGGGAGAGGAATGTGCCGGAGAAAATATCCCAACTGCTGTTAAAAGGCACAGCTTTCTCTGCCCCTTTCCAGGACAGCCATTCCTCCACCACACCAGACACCCTCCTCCGTCTGGCAGCACCCGCTGGAGCCAGCCCCGTGTCACCTCCCCATGTCACCCTGGGGTGCCTTTGCCCTCCTGCCCTCCCCTTCATGTGCAAATAATTGCAATTGTGATAAGCAGGCTCTTCTATGAAGAAACTCTTTGCTTTTCCCCTGTGGTGCTCCTGGGACAGAGCTCACTCACTTCATATCTGGACAATAAATCTCCAGGACACACCCTCCATGCAAGGCAGTAATGCCTCTGAAATCATGGGCCTGCCAGATGCTTGTTCTGTCTGGGTGAAGAGCACGCCAACCGGTTGCAGGATCTGTAAATCATTTTCCAGGAGAGCCCAGGCAGCACAGGAGTCTCAGTTAAATCCCTTTTTTCCAACCCTTTTGAATCCTGGTGAAGGTTTCTGGGCTGCCCGGAGCAGGGACATCTGTAAGCTACGGCAGCCTGCGGTGAAAGATGCGTCCCACACATCTCAGGAGGGAGATGATGAAATCTTCCTCCGCGGTCTTTCTGCTTCTGTAAGGCAGGAAATCCTTGCCAGCAAAGGTTAAGATAGTCCATTGTCTTGGCCTCACTCTTTGCATTCGCTGTTGCTTCAAAATGGTGGGAGCATCAGATGATGGGATATGGCCCTGGGCGGTGGAGGGCACTGGGGAAGCTTGAACTGGTTTGGTGTTGGGTCATCTCCTCCTGGGTGACGGGACGTGGAAAAAGCTGAAAGTAGGCATGGCTTTCTCTCATGTGCTTTCTCTGTTGGGTCTTCTTTTGGGGCTCCATGACCCCAGTCCACCTGTTTTGCCTCAGCAAGAAGAACTGCAAGTTCTTTGCAGAAGATCTCGTTGCATCTGGGGTTGATGGCTGGGCTGTTGCACTCACCCTGGTTTCTCTCCTAGTCTAGTTACAAGCCTCTTGGACCCTTTCAGGCAGCTTCTGCTTTTCTGACTCCAGTGCTGGGGAGTCCCGGCCACAACCATAAAGTCTTTCCCCAGCTACTAGAAAGCGGTTACGCTCCTTGCGTGTCTTTTCATTGCCAGAAGCTGGTAAGTGGACAGGTCCTACGCAAATAAACTTCTCAAGGGCAGGGAGTCAAAATATCCCCGGTCTTGTTTGGTGGAAAAAGGTTAACCAGCGTGAAAACTCTGAATTGCTGCTGACCTGGCTTTGTTGACAAAATACAGTGTTACTAATTGGAGTTGCAGGAAAACCGCCTGGGGATATTTAGAAGGAGCTTGTCTATCACAAGGGCCGAGACCTCCCTGGGAGAAGATCTGGCCGGGCTCTTTGGAGATGCAGCTAGGGTCTTGGCCATGGCTCTGGTTTGGGGTTTTGTTGCTGAGGATGTGGTGTGTAGTGGTCTTGATCTCCTGCAGAGGCCACAGGAGTGTGGGGATTCACCAATAGTGGAGCTGTGGCAGTTGGAGAAGGACAGGAGGAGCCCACCGAGCACCCAGGCACCAGGTGACTCCTTTAGGGCAAGCTGAAACAGTCTCTGTTGATCTAGTTGAAGATGTCCCTGCTTGTTGTGGGTCCCTTCCAACCCAAACCATTCTATGATGACTATAATGAGATTCCTGGGTCCCTAAATTCAGGTTTCTGCTCTCAAGCTGAATCCTACCCATAGCATCATTGCCTGGGCAGGAGCAACAGCTTCATGGTGAAGGTGAAGTGCAGGAGTGTGACCTGTGCTGCTCCCAGCATGGTCCTAAATCTCAGCAGCCGCTGACTGTTGCGTTGGCATGAGAGACGCTCGCTGTCACCTTGCCATTCCCCCGGCCCGGCAGCTTATTTTAGACCATGGCAGGGCAGTGGTCAGTACGCGGTCTGGTGGTACATCACAACATTTCTACCAAAGAAGGGCCACCATCGTGGCAGCTGAGCCCGGCAAACTGCGGTGCCAGCTGCTCCTGTCGTGGCTGCAAGTTTGTTCACAGCCTCTCACGGCAGCGCGTGACGAACAGCTTGCTTCCCTCGGCCTGGAAGCGAGCAGAAAACCCGCGCTGGCACCGGCCCAAGACAGAAGCTATGGGAATCCTCCTCGACAGCGTGACAGCAAACGCTCGTCTTGAGCAGGGCCGGTGCTGGGAGGTTCTCGCCCAACAAGCCCGCGGCAAAGCCCGTCCTGTTGCAGGAAGAGCTTGCCTTGGGCTGCCAGGTTTCCTGCATCTGCGTGACTAAGCGCGTTGGAAAGCACCTTCGGTGCGTGCCAGGGTGGTGGAAATTGGGCTGCCAGCAAACAAACATGCCAGTGCGTGTCCCACCGTGCTTTGAGGAGGTGGGTAGCACCTAGTGGAGGCAGGCAAAGGGGCTGTGCCCTCTCCTTAGTTTACCTAAAAGGCTGACAAACACCTTCAAGGTAAGGTCAGCCACTTTTCAGTGATGCCTCATATGGGTGACAGGTGCTCCTCAAGGGCTGCCAGATCCCTGTAGCCCCACAGCTGAAGCCCCCTCTCCTGGGGTGCTCAGCCTTGCTGAATTCATAGAATCATGATAGAATAGTTAGAGTTGGAAGGGATCTTGAAGATCACCTAGTTCAAACCCCCTGCCATGGGCAGGGGCACCTCCCACCAGCCCAGGTTGCTCAAAGCCCCATCCAACCTGGCCTTGAACACCTCCAGGGATGGGGCAGCCACAGCTTCTCTGGGCAACCTGGGCTAGTGTCTCACCACCTTCACAGTAAAGAAGTTCTTCCTAATATCTAATCTAAATCTCCCCTCTTTCAGTTTAAAACCGTTACCCCTCATCCTATCGCTACGCTCCCTGATAGGGAGTCCCTCTCCAGCGTTCCTGTAGGCCCCTTTCAAATACTGGAAGTCTGCTATAATGTCTCCCCGGAGCCTTCTCTTCTCCAGGCTGAACAACCCCAATTCTCTCAGCCTGTCCTCACAGCAGAGGTGCTCCAGCCCTCTGATCATCTTTGTGGCCTCCTCTGGACTTGCTCCAACAGGTCCATGTCCTTCTTATGTTGGGGGCCATGCGAACATGATGTGGGAGAGCCAACAAGAGCAAGATCCATACGCCTGTTCCTCTTGCACAGCCTCTCGGCACAGTCTTGCCAGGAGTGAAGTGGACGCAGGGGTGGAGCAGTCCATCGGGCAGGGATCCGGAGCAGCTTGACCGTTCTCTGCAGAGCAACCGTGGCAAGCAGCCCACGTTTCACAAGTGGGGTTTTCCCATCAGGCTCTCCAGCTGCTATAAATAACAGGAAATGTTTTGTCATTTTCTGCTCTGGAGAAGGTCAGGAGCTGGATTCTATGGTCTTTGGAGCTTTAATGAGGTTGGAGATTTATGCGGTATGCCCAGAAGTCCCGTGGGGCTGCCTGCCTGGGGCTGTTTGGTTCCTTGGATGGAGAAGTCTTGAGCCCCAGCCTTTGACATTACCTTAGCCACCCTTTATGAGATTTTAGATCCTGCTAAATCCTTCATGTGCTCTTCATCTCCAAGGTGGGATGTTAACTCTTGGATCACTGCTCATGAGATGTTTAAACCATCCTCTGTCTGCAGTAGGAAAAGCTTCTACCATGGATCCCAGGACGGACACAGCGACACCAGCTGCTGGTCTTGTGAGCTTGCTGGCAACTTATCTTGCAGCTTGCCTGACTCATCAGCGCTTGGTATTGTACTTATGGTGGGCGAATTCCTAAAATTTTCCCTTTGCCTCGTCCATTAAGGAAGCTGATCCTTCCTGAATCTCCCCTGGGACTGACGGGCCAGCTGTTTGACTCCTGGGTGGTTGGTCCCTGCTGGCCAGACCATTGCATTTACCAGTGTGTTCCTGCCGCAGGGGAACAAAGAGTCCCCAACAAATGGCAGAAGACTTTAAGCAGACCTCAGTGCAAACTGATTTTCTAGCTTTTATTCAAATTAAGAGTATTCATCTTGCAATATCCCTCCAGACCAATACTCAGTCAAGCCTGAGGTGAAACTACTCATGCAGTGCTCCATCATCTCCACTGCTGCAGTGTGTTCCTTGTGTCTGCCTCCTTCAGCTGGTGGGATCCTGCCAAAGCTCTGGTTCCTCAAGGTTGCTGCCCTCCGTCCTCATGGCTAGGACTTTGGTTAACACCATGGTGCCAAGGGGTGGTTGGAAAGGTCCTAAGGCATAAGAATGGTCTCAGAAAAACAGATCAAAATAACTGATTTCCAGTGTAATTGATGTATGCACACCAGAGCTGGGAGTTACCCTACCATACCTCTTAGATTAGGGAGGTGACCGCCCCATGCTCCAGCCATAGTTACTATAAGGGACGCAGAGTTCCCTCCGGAAGTTGGTTTGCTCCACATACATGGCAACTACTGTTTCAGTCTTCATTAATTAGAGAGGGAACAAAGTGTGCAAAGCTTGACGGATCCTTGTCTGGGTCTAGCTGGCATGGAAGAAAGTCACTCACACCTTCTCTGGCTGGTGGCGGCGATGGGTCTCCCTTGGGGTCACATCATTTCCCACTGGGCATCCCCAGCTCCTCTTCTCACGGTTTACCTGGCTTGTGCTTGCGGCAGGGTGGAAACCCAACAAATCAAGCAGGAAGATCCAGCCCCCGGCGTTTGCTCAGACATCTTGAAGGCTTTCCTGGGTCATGGAGAGCCGCAGGCATGAGTTCCATGCCACCTGTCGCCCCAGCAGCCGCACGGGGAGGAGGCAGAACCGCCGTCTGCCGCCTTTCCCATTTTCCCAGCAGATGCAGGAATGCTTTGATGTCCGATTCCCCCCTGTCCTCAAGCACCCAGCACCAGGATTAACCACCAGTCAGACCCCTTCCACCATCTCCAAGTAAATCTAAGCTCAGGCAGGGTCCCAGCATTCCCTTCTTGCAAAATAAGAGTTAAAAATAGTTTCTCCCCTTGCACCTGCCCCTTCGAAGCCAAGACTGTGTTTTATTTTTACAGCCCAGATTTCCTAATGGTTGGCTCCTCTTCTGGAGCATAGAGGACAGGGACAAATAGAAAAATGGCCCGTCTCAGTGGTGCAAGGAAGGTAGGCAGCGTGGAAAGTGGCCATGTACGCATGGGTTGGAAGGAACCCTTCCCACCTTAACCCCTCCTTCCTATATAACGTCATGGTGCGAAACCAAGGCAAAAATGCAGCTCCAGGGATGGTCCTTAGGAAAAATACCATATTTTGATCCTTTTTGCATTTTTTTAGACACGCCTTCAAGGGATGGGAGGGCTGCAAAAATTGAAAATGGAATTAGGTGTTTGTGAGAGTGTTACATCTGTCTCTTAAGGGGTTTTGGGGGGTCTAAGCTAGCACCCCCTGCGCAGATCTCTGAAGTGGCAAAGGAAGCCTGGCTCAGCCCTGATTAAATGGTTTCAGCGAGGCTGAATTATTTTTTGTAAAAGCCGGTGTGTTTACATTTCATAAGCTTATTTTAAAACACGTGTGTATACAAGAGCAGGCTTATTTATAATGCAGAAGAGCCCGCTGTGTCCTTACCTGACTTAAGTGTCAAGGAAGCAGCCTTTTTTTACTTTTTACGAGCACAATTTAGAATAAAATACTGGTTTGCTGCGCACCAGTGAATCTGCCCAAGAGGAGGTCAGGGCAAGGCCTTGTTTTCTGACCGTAAAAAGCTATTTTGCTTGTTTACGCAGCTTCCTCTTGCCAGCCGTCATTTTAGGTTAATCTGTTAATGACAGGTATAGGTAAAAAAATCTCATTTCTGTTCCCCAGAGCCTTGGCAAGCCTGCATTGCCAAAATCCCAAACTAGCCAGGCTTCCCAGCGTTTGGGAACTTTCCATCGGTAAAGCGGGATTTGTTGGGTGACCCTTTCAGCCCAGATCTTGGCAAGGTTTCTGGCTTCAAATCCCACAGGGAAATACATGAGAAAGCTTTTGGAGGGGGGGATCTGGGCATTTTCTGCTTTTGCAGGGGGAAGGGTTTTATTCTTTATTCTTGGTTTTAACCGTATGAACCGGCAGTGCACAAGCCCGGTGGCAGGAAGGTGAGGAGCACCTTAGAGTGCTGAAGAGAGGCTGCAGGTGGATGTTGAAATGTAGTATGTTCAATATGGACATTAACGGCAGGACAGGGAGGGCAAGGGGAGCCCCAAGGAGCTGCTAATTTACACGAAAGCAAAGTGAAACTTTGACTGTAGGACATACAGTTCATCTTGCACAAGGGAGGAAAAGCCCATATGTGTTTTTACGCTTATGCTTGGAGATAATTTTCTGCTTCTAGCAAGCTTCCATGAAGCACATGGGGCCTGGTGGGTATGAAGATGAAGACCTAGGAGGTGGGGAGGTGAGCAGATGCCATTTATAGCCAGGAAAGACATGAAGCAGACGTGGTGTGAGGGGTGGTTTTCCACCCAGCAGAGTTGTAAACCAAAGCCCTGACCACTGGTGGTTATTTAAAGGCTCCCGCGGCGCTTCCTGCAATGGGAAGGTGCTTGGCCTACGTTCAGGCTGGGCGACTGCTCTCTGCAAAGCCAAATAAACAGCAGCCACTTGAACTTTCCACCTTGCAGGCTCAGCCGGATGCCTCGTCCCCGGGCCGCGACCGGGCGTCACGCCTCGGACAGGCTTTGCGGACAAGGCTCCATGGAGGATTTGGGGTAATGAATGTGTTTTGGGGTCGAGGGGTGCTTTTCCCATCACGTGAAGGACCCCTCGGGAAGAGTTTGGTGCTGCTTGGAGCTGAGAGGGTGCAACTGGGAAAGGAGGTCTGTGTCTCCAGGATGGGCTGGGATGCCCTATGTGTGGGTGCGTGTCCTTTGGTGACCTTGGGCAGGGCAAAGAGAGAGGAAATTATATCCTTTAACACTAGACATGTACTTTAAATGCTAAATTTTCTGAGAGGAGCACAATCCAATTAACCGGGACCAGGAATCTCATCCATCCATCAAGGCGTGTTGGGGACACGTGAGTGTGGTGACTGTCTCATCTGCAGGGTGTCCGTGAAGGTGCCAAGGCATTGATGGTGAGATGCCCATGGTGATGCTTTATAGGCTGGGGAGGTTGGAGGTGGTCCCTTCCAACCTCAACTTTTCTATGACAGGCAATGTGAAATGCCAGGCACTCGCTTCTCTGTATTTTGGTGCTTTTACTGAGTTGTATTTAAGTAGTGCACATCTCTCCCCACTTCTGACCCTTCCCCAGTGACCTGAGATGTTTCGGCAACTCGCATGAACCCTGCAATGGATGGTCCTTCCTCACATCCAGCGGCAGCCCCTCAGCCTGGGAACTTTTGCAAGACTTGGCAGCGGGACTGTTGCAGGAGTATTTCACACAGGACCCAAAAATATTGCTGTCGGTGCAGCGTCGGTCAGCCTGAACGCAAGGTCAGGTCCCTAAGAAATCAGACTGTTGACGAGCAAGCTTGAGCATATTCAAATGTTTCGTCTGATTTTCTTGGACTGCAAAGTTTCCGAGGGAGCCAAAAAGCTGGCTTTGCTTCTTGTTGACTTTGCAGAGCAGAAATACAGCCAGGTTCAGTGAAATAAGGAAGCTCGAATTCTTGTACTGGTGTAGCAGAGGAGAAAAAGCTCAATTGGGAAAAGCTCAAATGTCCACTTTAGAGATGAAGATGGTCCAAGGTGGCGTGCCCTGGCTCTGCTGCCTGCGCTCAGCATCAAGGATGATCGCTCGGGCACAGAGCAGCCCATAATATCTAGCCCCAGGACCAAAATCCTTGCTTGACATCCTTTTGAATTTCTAGCAAAGAAGCAAATCCAGGGGCATTTCTCTTGATCAAGGTCAACAAGGTGGGTCCACGCAGGCATTGGGGAGTGCAGATACAAGCCGGGCCGGTACACGCCGGCGCTGAGCTGGGACGAGAGCACAGGAGACATCAGTCAGGAGCAGAGCACCACTTTAAACTGCAAATGAACTCTGAAATGACATCGAGCTTGAAGCAAGCCCGTGTTTCGGGCCAGGCTGGCCGTGAATCAGCTCTGGAAAATGAAAGACGAAACTTTCTGACTTCAGTTCAAGTTATGAACTTATAAACTCCCAATTATCTGATTTAATGGACACAAGTCAGAGACAAACATTTTTTGAGGCAAGTGTATAGGACAGCTTCCTGAAAATGAACTCGTTGAAAAAGCCGTGATTTGGAGACTTAAAAGTTTGATTTAAAATCTGGTAATTTAAAGCTGGATTAATCTCACGTGGAGATATCTTGCTGTGGATCCCTGAGCTGCTCTTGAGCATCCTTCAACCTGTTTCTCTTTGCTAAAGTGTAGAGGCATGATAAATCACTTCCAAGAATTAAATTTGAAAAAAATACCACAGTTTAAGCTCGTCTGAATGACAGCAAGTGTGCAGTAAGTTTTGCACAGGACAGCCACCTAAGCTTACTCCTTTCCCCCGAGATAACAAGCCCCCAGCTGGGGTGTCCTGCATGTGGGTGCTGTTTTTGCCAGCAAATCTTAGTACTACAGGTTTTTGGGGAGATGCTGTTTTGGAATAAGGCTTTTTCCCCCTGTATCACTTCAAAATACTGTTTTCTTCCCTTTGTTACTTTAAAAATCGCTATATATTCCCCAAAGCTGTCTTCAGGCATTAAGAAAAATCAGAATATATGCCTGAAGCTCTGCTAGGGATAAAATGCAGGAGAGGCGTCATGCACGCAGCTGGGCAGCAGTTCCTCCCGTGAGCTGCTAAAATTGGCGTCTGCTAAAGTTAGCGGAGATTTCATTGAGCTCTTGTTTGTTTTATTGAAGTGCGTGGGTCAAGGACCGGGGTTTTATCAACGCCCTGGCATCAAAGCGATGCACCTGTGGTCCCAGTTGCTGGGAATCATCCTTGTCCTTGGGGCTGTGTCCGCAAGCCGGGAGGATGGCCGGGGTGTGCTGCTGGTGAGGAGTTGGTGAGTGTCACCAGCTTTGGAGGCAGCAGTGTCCACAACGATGCTCCTGCCTGTAGTTGTGCTGGTGAAGTGGGTGAGCTCAGAGTTAATCCTCTGCATTAACCAGAATCTCCTAGTCTTACCCTAATGCAAGACTTATGCGCTGTCCTGGTCTCCTGGGAGCAGATTTGGGGCAGGTGCCTCTCTGCAGTTGAGCTGGGTGAAGGCTTCACGGGTGCATCCATCCAGTCATAGCTCAACATGGTCCTGCAGGCTCGGGGAGGTTCAGCCGGGGAGACTGCAGGTCCAACTTCACGGAAGACGTCGTTCGGTGTTTCCAGACCCTGCAGGGAAGCCTCTTGGCGAGGTCCCCAAAGTCCTTCAGGTGCCACCATGGGGTGGAGCAAATGCAGCACACGGATAGAGCTCAGGGGAAATCCTGCTGTGTTTTTAGTAAATGCCTGCCCAGGGCGTGCTAGTGACGGCAGAGGGGATGGACTCCATCTGTTTGACAAACGACACTTACGGTAGATCTGGAAACGGGGTGGGAAGTGTTTTATCGACCAGCTGATAAAAGAAAACGCCGGGGAAATTCCCGCCTGGGAACATGCAACGGAGTTTCACACTGTGCCTCGGCATTTAATTACAGCGCTCATTTAGCAGCCCTCGGCTGCCCGTCCCTGTCCCTGTGCTGCCCACGGAGCCGTGCCAGTACAGCTGCCTGTCTGCGGGGAGTGGGAACGGATCAAGCTGAAAATAAACTACTTTTTTTTTCTTTTTTAAAAATAAATCCCCCAAGACGAGATCGACTCCTGGGTGCGCTCACCAAGGCGGCTATCAATTTCTCGATGCTCTCATGCCGGTTAAGGCTTAGCCAAGCCAGGGGGGGCGGACAACGTGGCACTGGAGGGGACATCGTTGGTGGCCCTCATCTCTCTGCTCACTCGGGCTGAACTGCGGTGGGACAGCCCATCCCTGGGCTGGTTTTGCTGTTGGTTGTCATGTGCAGTGCCAAAATTAAATTATTTTTTAAACAGCAAAACGTCCTTTGTGCTGCCTGCTGCGAGTACTCTACGCACAGCTCCTGTAGGGCACCATAGTGTGTTTTTTTCTGCTAAGACAGTTAAAATAGTACAAATTTCAGCATGGAGCCAGGTATATTAATAGGAGTGCCCTCATTTAGCTGCTTCTCCGTACCGCAGGAGCTTATAGTGGGGGAAGTGATCCAGCAGTAAGTCAACGCTGGGTGCTTCTGCACTTCTGCAAGGTCTCCGTGGATTTTCCCCCATGTTGCACTTTCTGTTTGCTGCAGCCTGGCTCTTTAGGAAGCGGCACGAAAAAAAGATGGAGAAAAACCCTCCCCGGGGTACACCCATGACAGGCAGGATTGGGAATAGCTGTCTGCTTTCCTCCCCAGGCTGAAACCATCTTGTGCGCCCCTGGGAGTGGAGAGGCTGGAACCACCCTGGCCTCCTCTGACCACATCTCAAAGCAAGCATTTAACCTGCTTGGCTGAGTCACTCCTGGCAACCTCGTTTCTGGCAGACCAGGAGCACCCAGGGTAGGTCCCATGGCTCTCCTGTAGAGCCCATACGTGGAGGAACACCCAGTGCTGCTGAGCAAGGAGTCCAAGGAAGGCATCCGTGCTGCCTGGTGAGCACAGTGGGGCCAGAGAGGAGAAAGGACGGTGGTGGGGCAGTCTGGATTTTAGGCACGGCCCTGTTTTGCTCGTGGCCCGTGTAGCCGATGCCATTGGGGAAATGCTGTGCTGTGCCCTCACCACCCGCTGTGATGCCCTGTGGCAAGGCAGGGCTGGTCCCGTGGGCTTTTTCAGAGCCCAGCTCAGCAACTCGGTCTTCAGGAGCCTCCAGCAGGATGGTTGGAGCATCGCTGGGTTGGCTGGGACAAGGCTCCGTGGGTTTGCCTCTCCCTTG
Organism: Ibidorhyncha struthersii; assembly: GCA_013398815.1. Taxonomy (NCBI): domain Eukaryota; kingdom Metazoa; phylum Chordata; class Aves; order Charadriiformes; family Charadriidae; genus Ibidorhyncha; species Ibidorhyncha struthersii. Next base: position 23,007 of record VZSZ01009515.1, read on the forward strand.
GGTCTTGTATGAAGAGCCTTTCCCCTGCACAACAGCTTTGGCTTTGTTAGTGGGATTGCTCTTTCGTTCACCTCCTTTGCCTTCCCTCCCTGCGCAGAGGCAGAGCGCGTGCATGTGCGTCCCCCAAAAACCTTTACTATCATCAGTAGTTGGCTGCTGGCTTCCTCATAAATCATGAGTTTAGGGTTGTGGCTTAATTTATCCAAGGAAGCTGATTTGCTTTCAGCTTGGTTAGAGCCTGCTCCAGTGCAGCAAGGGTGGCCGGGAAATGCCACCCACGCCAGGGTGTCAAAACACCTCTGAAACCATCCAGGAGCCGAGCAGAACCAGAGCAGCTTGCGTGTCTCCAGGCCATTAAAGCGTACCCCTGGGGCCAGGGAGGATGTGCCAAGCACGGATGAAAGACCGCGTCCTGACTGTCCCATCCCTGCTGGATCCGGCCGTAGGAGCTAAGGAAGCTTTCCTGCTGAGCAGGGTGGGGAGGCTTCACATCTCAGCCTTTATTTAATTTTCAGGTGATAAAAGCGTTGCTTCCCTGCCCAGCGCGTCTGAGCAGCCAGCACGTTCAAACGCTTCCCATTCTGCAAGGAATTTGCATTTCCCTAAAGGCAGCGCCAGTTTTATGCAAATAGCCTGATGAAAGAAAGTCAAAGCTAAAGTGTGCTCATGAGTAAGCGTTTCTGGGCATTTCTTGAGCAGTCAGACACTCTCTTGCAAACTTTTCGGTGTTTAGGGGAGAAGCACCATGGCCTTGCTGTCTGCGGGCTCCTCCAGCCCAAAAAGCGCTGTGTGATGACTACTTCACCTTTACGTTGTCCAGAAAGGTCCTTTGGGGTTGCAATGTCCCGCTGTTGGATTTGCTTTTCCTGGGTGCACTGTTCCCATGGGATGTGGCATCCCCGCTTGTTGCAGTGTTCACATGATGCCGGTAGCGGCACTGTAAGCGATGGGATTCCTGGGTGTAAATCTTTACACCTTGAGAATGAGTGCACCCTCGGCAAGTTTGCCAATGAGAGTAAGCTGTGTGGAGGGGTTGACAAGCTGGAGGGAAGGGATGTCATCCAGAGGGACCTGGACAGGCTGGAGAGGTGGGCCTGTGGAAACCTTATGAAGGCCAAATGGAAACTTCAGTGAGGCCAAGTGCAAGGTCCTGCACTTGGGTCAGGACAATCCCAAGCACAAATACAGTCTGGGCGGAGAATGGATCGAGAACAACCCTGCAGAGAAGGACTTGGCCGTGTTTGTTGATGAGAAGTTCAACATGAGCCGCCAATGTGTGCTCGCAACCAAGAAGGCCAACTGCATCACCAGCTGTGTGGCCAGCAGGGCGAGGGAGGGGATTCTGCCCCTCTGATCCGCTCTGGTGAGACCCCACCTGGAGTCCTGTGTCCAGCTCTGGGGCCCCCAGCATAAGAAGGACATGGACCTGTTAAAGAGGGTCCAGAAGAGGCTACATAATTGATGCGAGGGCTGGAGCACCTCTGCTATGAGGACAGGCTGAGAGAGTTGGGGTTGTTCAGCCTGGAGAAGAGAAGGCTCCAGGGAGACCTTACAGCTCCTTCCAGTACCTAAAGGGGGCTACAGGAAAGATGGGGAGGGACTCTTCATCAGGGAGTGTAGCGATAGGATGAAGGGTAACGGTTTTAAACTGAAAGCGGCGAGATTTGGATTTAGATATCAGGAAGAAATTTTTTACCGTGAGGGTGGTGAGAGACTGGAACAGGTTGCCCAGAGAGTTTGTGGCTGCCCCATCCCTGGAAGTGTTCAAGGCCAGGTTGGATGGGGCTTGGAGCAACCTGGTCTGGTGGGAGGTGTCCCTGCCCATGGCAGGGGGGTTGGAACTAGATGATCTTTAAGGTCCTTTCCAGCCTAAACCATTCTATGATTCTATGAATCTCAACTTTCCTTCTCTTTCTGCTGTTTCCCTGAGGACATGGTCCTTCTTCAATGCTCTCCAAAATCACCTGGGCACGGTCCAGTGGAGCCAGCTGGCGTGTGCTGCACGACCTTCTCCTTGCTTTTACTGCTGGGATCGGGAGAGGAGCGAGTAGAAGCATCCCATGGCAGCTGTGACATCTCCTATTTGGATCAGGCTTTTTGCTCATGCCAGCCTTTGCAATTTCTCTTCCTGAGATGCCAGGGCGTTTGCTGGCTTTTACAGAACCACTGCTGGAAATCCTTCCTGTGAGTGACAGGAATATGATTAGATGACTCTGTTCATCTTATGTATTGAAAGACGGTTCATTTAAGTGACAAAAAGCTCTGGGATCTCTCTAGATTGACATCTATTCCATTTTTAGCCGGTTTTGCCTTAAACAGTGGCCGGGAGCAGCCTTGGCATGCCAGAGCACCACTGCGTTGCAAGTGAGGATGTGATTTAAAACGTGCTTATCTGGAGCACCGGTAGCCCACTTTCTGCTTCTGGTTTGCAGCCTGGAGGGAGACGTACTTGATTGTAACGGGGGAGGCCATTTTTGCAGCACAAGACCATGTTCTGAGCTGCAGCGTTGTAGGACTCTGGTCCCCTTGCAAAAGGGGTTTTCAGCATGTTTTTCTAAAGCTCATAGAGTCCTGTTCCAGCACGGATTTTTAATCCCTTGGCAAATCTTGAATCCGTTTTGGAACCCGTTCGATGAAGAGGTAAGCTGGGAGGATGCTGGCATGGAGAGCCGCAGGGGAGGGCCATGGTGCCACCTGGCCACTGGGCAGTCATAGAATCAGAAAATGGTTTGGGGTGGAAGGGGCCTTGAGCAGGGACACTTTCCACTAAATCAGGTTGCTCAAAGCCTTGTCCAACCTGACCTTGAACAATTCCAGGGATGGGGCATCCACAACTTCACTGGGCAACCTGGGCCAGTGTCTCATCACCTTGATCATAAAGAATTACTTCCTTATGTCCAATCTAAATATACCCTCTTAGTTTAAAACCATTGCCCCATGTCCTGCCACTACAGGCCATGGTAAAAAAGTCTCTGCACTGGCTCCACCTTCTTCCTCCAAAGTGATGCTCAATCCTTCCTTCTCCTCCTTCCAGTTTGTTCCTCCATCTCTGATGCTGACGGGGTGTAAATTGGGCTGAGGATGAGGGGCAACACTTTATGTACATGGGCTCGGCAACGGCCAGGCTCTGCACAGAAACAGACACATGCCGATGTCCCGCCAGTGAGAACAGCTGTTAACTTTTGGCTTTTCATCCCCTTTGATCTTTTATTTGAAAGAAAACCACCTTTATTTGCTCTGCAAGCTCTCGCGAGTGGGGGACGTCTCTTGGCAGCTGCCGGCACAGTGTCCCTTGGCCCTGGGGTTTTGCGCAACAGTGGCAGCAGCTCAGACCAAAGGGTTTTGTCCCTGTTGCTGGTGGTGTCTGGGTGCAGGTAGGAGAGCATCCAAAACCAGCAGCTCGGAGGTACCCACTTTTATCCCCAGAACATTGCTGATGTATTGCCTTTGCAGAGCAGTCGTCCCTGCGGCAAGCAGGGAGCTGTGCCGTGGCTTTTTGCTGGAGCTAAAGAAGTTTCTGGAAGGGGTTTGCATGGAAAACCTTCTCCGCAGGACCTGGGCTTGGTGGGATGAGCCAGGAGCTTGGCATGCCTGGGGTCTGAAGCGTGCCTGGGCACTGTCGGACCTTGCAGCATCCCATGCAGCAGGAGAGGATTTTCTCATCTCCCTTCGCTTGCTCCACGGCTTTTAATTATCCTGGCTGACACCCAGGCGTCTCTCCGTATTATTAGTAGCCCTGGAGGGACACTTATTACCTGCATGCAGCATCTCTGTCCCATCCTGCTGGAAAAGGGACAGCCCTGGAAGGGCTGTGGTTTCTGCTGGAAGGTGGCAGCAGTCAGGACTGGTGAGGACGAAGAAGAGCCATTCCAGGGTTTTCTATGCAGCACTGTCCCCATGGGCTGGTGGCTGCCTTCAGAAGTGCTTTGGTGCCCACTGCGAGGGAGAGGGCTGGTGGTGTTGCTGCCCCCCAGCAGCCTGTCACGATATGTGTGACCGTGTCTCCATGGGGTAAAATGTGTAGACTTAATACTAGGGAGCAAGGCTGAGATGGTTTGGGAGGACAACCTCTGAGCACACAGGGTCTGGATGGTGGAGGAAGCTCAACGACCCACAAACCCCATCTCAACCTGGTGCCGTTGACTTGGAAGAGCTGCCTTTCTCCAGAGCTTGGCTTCTCTGGTCAATGCCAGCTACAGCTTGATGTCACCAGAGAAGACCTTTCCATGGGGCTTAATCACAGACAGAGCATGTTTTCTTCTGTCCCATGTTCCCATCCCCAGCATGTCATGGAGCAGGGTGTACTTTCAACACTATCTGCAGGTCGAAATCCACCGGTTGGGTAGATTGAGTCCCCTGGAGCCCCCTTCTTTGTCAACAAACATCCATCAAAGCCACCGCGGACAGTTGGCATTGGGGGTTGTGCAAGATGCGCCGATGACGCAGAAAGGGCTGCCGGTGCCCTTTGGTCAGGACTGCCGTTGGCTTGACAAGGAGGTAGGACCAGGCGGCGTAGGGACATCTTCACATCGGGATGCCACCACCAAGCAGGGACATGCCAAATAGCAAAGTTCAGGTCTGGTGGAAAACGGGTCAGTTGAAGACCAGGGGCTGAAACGCCGGTGCTGGGGAAGGCAGTGGGAAAACTTAATGCCGGCTGCACCTCTCCCAAAAACAGCCTCCTTGGCACGGGCTCAAGCTGTACTTCAAAGGGGAGGTCATGACAACCCCCATGTGCCCTTCCCAGGGGGCTGCTGCTGCCTGTGCTCCTGGTGCTTCCCCCATAAGAGGCATCGGTGTGTGTGTCCCCTGCATTTTGCCATTCAGACACCTGCCACAAGTATTAAATTTGCTCGAAATGCTGCGAGAAACCACAAGAAAAGATGAGCAGATGTTCAGCTGCACCAGAGATTCGGGGTGGGAGAAGCATGCAGCGGTGGCAGTTGTCAGAGGGGGGGACCACTGGGGTCGGCTTGCCCCCCCGGTGTGTGTTTTGCGGTGAGGATGCTGTTTCAGGATATTTTTCTTTGCAAGGATACTCTTGAGCAAGGCAGGAAGCCTGGAAATGCCCCATCAGAGGCAGAATTGCTTTTTCTTTTTCCTGATTCCTCTGGCCAAAAGAAATCCCTGAAGACCTGGGGCGGGGGGGGAACTGGCCCCCAGTATTTGGGGTGCTTGACTTCCCTGTGGACCAGCCATCCCCAAACGACTGAGCCTTTCACCCCCCCCAAAAAA